>JAHLJT010006257.1:0-20376 GCA_031308135.1 Acheta domesticus
TGCAGTGCCTCTGACTGTAGGTCCTATGGATGGAGTCTCGACGATGGTAGGATTTTTTTAGACTAACTAGATAGCTAGGTTGCGGTGTAGAGGTGATCTAGATAGCTAAATCGCTGTCAGTCGCTGTCTAGAGGAGAATTCTAGCGGCCGGCTGCTCTGATCGGTAGTTTTTCGTGTTTTCTCTGATTAACTCCAGGCCAACGTCCAAGCAGTACCCTAACAAAAGGGTCACAGGCCGTGCGCGATCTTTCCTTAATGTTTTGGTTTTCCTCTTACAGGCATACTTGCATAAACTACACTGCCACATATCCAGGGAGACCAGTCGAGAGACCTTAGAGCGTTCCCCGGCCGTGGCAGTGCCTCGCTGGTGGGCAATACGTTGATGCGGAAAACCAGCAAGTCGACGTGTAGGTCGGTGCCGTATCTCACTATCTAGTGCAGAGGGAACACCACTATCTTCCGGGATAAAAACGTGCACTATACTCACAATACGAGCGCACGGAATCGCGAAATAACCAATCAATTAATCGAATTCTGAACTCAAAATACAAGAGCTAGCTGAGCAAATATACTTCCCAAGCATTAACTCATACAGAATCGCTGTTATTCTGCGTGAAACTCAGCATGAAACGTAGAAACTCAGAAGTTTCAGCCCTACATTAACAGAAACAGCATACCAATGCCATTTCAGTTCACGGAGAACACCAATAGGAGATCAATAGGACGCCCCAGAATACATCGCAAAATAATTGAAGGAAACTTGTATGTATTTAAGAACAAATTCTACATACACTTAGAAATATATCAGAAATATTTTCTGCTAGTATCTGTTAAGTTATTTTCAGCTTTTTTATTTCTGTTAAATTCATATTCTGCAGTTTCTTTTGGAAACTTTCTGTACTTGCTGACCTTTCCTCGGGAACACAAATGGCCATGTCTCTTATTTTCTAAACCTTGTTCCACACTTACACATTTACCCGAATGCACAATTGTTCTCTACATTGACAAATACTACAATAAGATTGCAACGTGTTGATGGAGAGGCCTGGCTGTACTGAACATCAGAATTTCCACAAAGGGATTTACGAGTAGCAATGGTTACGAATTGTTTTGTAAATATTCCATAAGCATTGGAGCCGAAACTACCACATACAGTTAGGAAAGGTTCAAGTTATAAAACCTAAACCTCCTCACCTACACAAAGAAACGTTAAAAATACTCTGCTAGGGACCATCATCGACCCCCTCACCCCCACTCATTGGTTTACGACTGTAAATTTGTTTTATCTTGGTGATACATATCCTTTATTTTATTGACAATGAAAACAACAGTTTTTACTTGAAAAGAAACTTAATTTACTTTTCCCATTACAACACATGTAGTTAATAGTTTTCCTTTAATGGAAAAACTGTTGGTTTGATTGTCAATATAATACCTACTCATATTCACCAAATAATTAGAAAAAACCTTCCTATATGTGACCATTGAAAGTTCCTCTAAATGTAAAACACATTATTTACTGCTCTCTATACACCAATTAGAAGGCCGACATGATAGGATTCTTAATTCTAAAGATTATCAAAAGATAATTATTGATTTTGTTGAAGAAATCAATAATTACAATAGCATTTAGGGGAACTACTTATTATACTTATGTTATTGTATTGTTTCCTTACTGTTTTTGATAATTAATAAGGTTATAAATTTTATATTGTAATTTTAAATTGTATCTATCTGTTTAGTCGCTAGTAACATTGATGTCGATGCGACGATAAATAAATAAAGAAATAATAAAGGATGCCTCTCGTCAAGATTACAACGTAGACAATCATTGCAATTGGAAACATTCCTGATAGTTTTAAATATTTATTACAGTGTTGTCAGGTCGATGCCACGAGCGGGAATCCGTAGCACGAGTGCCACGACGAAATCGTCCCTCCACGCAGTTCACCACCCGCACAGTAGAACACCATCCCTATTGTAAACTACTAATAGTTTCCTTTCCTAACGCTAGTTGCGCAGAGAAGCTCGTGGCATGCTACGTGAGACACGACGCGTGCCACTGCCACCAGTAGAAGACCTTGACACCACTGTATTACAGCAACGGTCCAGTTTCGGTTTTCCGTTCCGCGCGTAGGGTTTAATTGGAAGCCGTTGGCCGTTTTATCGCGGTCGACAGCGAGTTCAACAGCCCGGCGTCGCGGCGCCGTCTATGAAGAGCGACGGCCGACGGGTGGCGCCGGAGGACGCGCGCCGCGACGCCGGCGACGCCGGCGACGCCGGCGACGCCAGCGGCGCCTTGCTTCCGGTTCCGCTTTCACCGTCTCGGCGACGGAAGCGCCGCGACTGTGGCGGCGGCGGCCGCCGCAATGACATCCGGAGGCGAAACGAGGGCGGAGGCGGACGAGCTGACGGTGCTCGGTACACGGGCTGATTCAATGCCTGAACATCTCCTGACAGCTTCCTTCCTTGGGAAAGAGCAGCATTATTTCCACAGGACTATTTCGCGCTGCCTGGAAAACCGATTAGAAGAGTAAACAGAAGCGTTTTGTAATATTGGAGTTTTAAAATAAGGCAGTAATTTATGAACTTTATATTTTTGTGTACTTGAAACTGTATTGTATTTTTTTTGTTTTGTAGTTCGAATTGTAATATTCTCTGTAAAGCAAAATTGCTGGTCTGTAGAAATAAATATATAAAAACATATGATTTTTCCGACGTCATATATTTAATGTTTTTTTCCACAGCCTGCAACTTTATTGACACTAGAAATGAAGATAGCACGTCCTTTCCCATATTTTTGGAAACAGTTACGTATTATTATAATATTACAAATTCTGGGCGGGCGGACGGACCGACGGAAGGACGAAGGGCTGACGGACGGAAGGACGAAGGGCTGACGGACGGAAGGACGAAGGGCTGACGGACGGAAGGACGAAGGACTGACGGACGGAAGGACGAAGGGCTGACGGACGGAAGGACGAAGGGCTGACGGACGGAAGGACGAAGGGCTGACGGACGGAAGGACGAAGGGCTGACGGACGGAAGGACGAAGGGCTGACGGACGGAAGGACGAAGGGCTGACGGACGGAAGGACGAAGGGCTGACGGACGGAAGGACGAAGGGCTGACGGACGGAAGGACGAAGGGCTGACGGACCGACGGACTGTTCGACGGATAGACTTTTTGCCGTTAATCAATATTTCAGTATCAAGGACCCACCAAACGTTAATTCCGTCTACACAACTAAAGTAATTTATTACATATAGTAGTAAACTGAACTAACCGAAACTGAACGACTTTGACGACTAAAGTAATTTATTGCATATAGGAACAACATTTATGCACTTTTTCGTTACCAGAGCCGTCATCAGAGTTTTTCTGTCGAAAACTGTCCGTCTTTTCCCGCAGCATTACAATACTTTCTCTACAATGCATAAGCAGTCGGCGAGAAAGAAAGAAACAAAAAGTTAAGGAGATATCGCGGTTTATTCACAGAATGCATTACTAACTTATAATATCCTTCGCTTAAAACTATATTTTAACAACGTCATGAAACCTTGATTCTTAACATTGTTTAACGTGAATTTGGTCGTCAGATAGATGACAGTTATTTTTAATATATATTTCAGAGAAAATTATCAGTTGCTAATAATCCCATAATCCCACATCTCAGGATGTCAATGAAAAGCGTCAATAATAGAATTCATTCTTTGCAGCGTTTCAAGTGCACAATTTTCAGCATGGTTCAAAACAACAGCTTTTAATCCGAACTTGGAATAAACTTCCAGTTACATTTGACTTCATTGCAAATTGTCAGTCCCACAGTTGTGATGGCATGGGCCGCAAGACGATTCAGGTCGAAGGCGTCAGTCGATAACTGCCACGTGCCCCGAGTCAGAAGCTCTGAAGAGCCCCCCCGCCCCCCGCCTACGCCCCCGCTACCCCTGCATCCGCCCTCCCTCGCCCCCACCACCACAAGCCATAAATCCCTCCATTGGGCGGTGTCGGATCCTTAGGAGGCACCCACTCCTTGGAGATGAGCAAGTGGCTTCCAGCAGGAGAGGGCTACTATTTTCCCAAGCCTCTTCACATGACTTCTAACTGAATCGGTCGCATCAACGATTTTCATGATAAACGTTTAGCCTTTGAACCATTAAATTGTCGAATCTAAAGTGGGCGAAAGAGAAAAAACGTGTTTGCTCCCTATTACAAATTCAAATATATCTGAAAGAAAATTCCTCTAAGAAACTGGCCCTGCATCAATGTTTATTTCTCATAAGTATGAATTTACAATACTAACGAATGAATTTTTTGCTTCTTTAAAACACAAAATTTCACACTAATTTGTTTGCCATGCTCACAAATTTTACACTATTAATCAATTTTATAGTCTTATAGATGAACGTAATGTTTCACCAGGAACCTGAAGTTCCATAATGCCTCCTCCGACAAATTTTTAACGAAGTATAGCTGAACGCAATTAAATCATATCAAGAATATTTTCAAAAGTATAAAGTAAGTTGTTCATTTCACCTAAATATTTTACTCGCGACTTAAATTGACCCACTACACATTTTTTACTCAAAGGAATTTTCGGCTTGACATTTCAAAATTAAATTTACTTTCGCAATAACTTTATTGTCTACGCTATAATAATCCTTCCTGGCACGCCAGGAATTTCGCGTAATAAAAGAGAAAAGGAACAATACAATTTGTTAGCGAAACGTTTCGTCAGCCTACGTGGAACGACTCAGTGGACTAAAGAGAAGAGAATATGAGCACTATATTCTTAGTACTTTCCTGAGTCAAATTAAATCCGCCCTTTGCTCATGCTTGATGCATCACATTCGCGCACTAAATACACAGAGTGACACGGAGCGTTTGTAACTTTCGCGCTGGGAGACATACATTTATGCTTGCGTTTCATTTAAAACACGGAGAGACCGGCTGCAAACATAATTTTGCTTCACTGTCGCTCCAAGACGCGAAAAAATGGAGAAGTCTTTCGCAAGACATTTTAATACGCAACTAGAGTTGACTCTACCTCTCTGTTTTTCTCATTACTGACGTTGCATAATTCAATGTACCTGAATATCTATCTGATATCTGAGGAAACAATTTTAGAGTGCATGGAAGTTTTCTCGGCATCCTGAATCATCATACGCATGAAATGTAGTGTATTATTCTATACACAAGGAGGGCAATTACGGAAAAACTAACACTTGCCCCCGAGAATGATTGTTAAGAAAATTGCCTCTGAATCTAATTGCCAGCAGTAATGGCTACTACTATGTTTGAGTCGGCTGAATTCTTTTCGCTTGTATTCTCGAAGTTCAGATAGCCAATGGTACTAGCAATGTTAGAATACTTCCAACAATCCTGGCTAGCGGGACTGGACACAAAAATAAAATACCTTCATTTCGTTTAGCTTTGTGAGATCTATTTACTTACTTTTTACCCCAAATGTAGTTTTTTATTTAAGCAATTTGTAGAATGGGTTGTCCTTGTGCTTCTTACTTCAATAATAATTTGTTATTGAAAGTGTATAATAGCAATTGGAGATTACGAAGAAAATGGAGAATATAAATATCTACAATTGAAGATTCAGCCGAAGACATAAAAGTAAATGAAGTTTGAGATTGCAAACAAAAGCTCGGCAATTCTTGTAGAGAATAAACTAATATTTGTTTAATTTGTCAATCTAAAACTAATATAATTTTGAAAAATGATGAAAATTATGGATAATGGAAAAAATATTAGTGCTTCAAAATCAATTATTTGAAGATTTATGATATAGGGTATACCACTCCTAACCTTTTTGTTTTAATAAAATAAAGATTACTATATAATTGCAAATAACTTTGGAAACCAATTAAAAATATAGTATTTATACTTTTGGATGTCGATATCAATCAATAATATATTATTGCAATTAAATTTATTTTCTTTAACTTGAATACATAATTTACCACAAAAAAGACTGACAAAAAATGGCAGTGCTTGACGGTCAGAATAATCGCAGAGCCTCCGTCCACAAGTGATAACCAGTGAGGCCTGCCATCAGAGCCGAGAATACTGGCGCCCGGTGAACACTCAGGAGTGTCTAGTATTACTAGTCATTTGAGTGCAAATGGTTGAATATCAGCATGGTATATTTCTTTCAATACACTTTTTCTTACGACCAAAAACCCTTTCTGTATAAATTCTTTCAGGTCTTAGGCTGCCAACATCGAAGCTCTTTAGACCGTGTTAGCAAGGTTACGCCAATGCCGCTCTTGTGACCTTCATAATGGCGAGTTCTTTAGGCTCCGTGGCTCTACATCATCAATTTCATTGCCTTTTCACAGTGAACCTTTTGTCAGCGCTCCTATTGTTAGTCGATCGAGCGAAGCGCCTCGTGAGGTGTTTGAAGGCAAAGCCGCGTTTTCCACAAAATACAGCTACACAAAAATGACCCATTCCTTACTTGTTTATTTGTTTTCGAAAGATTCACTTATTTTCAATAAAATGCTACGAGCTAATAAATAATAAAAGTGCTAAGAAAGTGTTAAATATGTACTTATAAAATTCCAGGTAATGTATATGTATCGGTTTTTGTTCAATTATGCGAAGTAAATATCTCACGGAATGTTTTTGTTTTAAACATTTAATTCAAATGCAAAAATTATTTTATGGACTTTTTTATTGATATAGTTTATGGAACACACTACGTTTTATTTTTATTTCCAAGTCAATCGTATATTTATTTACTTACACTGTTGAACATAACATTTGAAAATTCTAACTGACTTTCAATATTTCATGAATGAAGTACGTAATTGCATTGGTTGATATTTTCAATAAACCCCCCAATCAATACATGCCTGGTTGTTCTCAGTAAAGCGTGTACCCTCAAAGACAAACGCACGATTGGTTTCAGGAAACTAGTAGTCGGCTGCACTATTTACTTTAAACGATTTTACTTCCTGACGTTATGTTTCCCAGAAATTCAATCTAGGTCAAATGAGTATGAAGAGGCCTTCCTCTTTAAGTTTTCGTCGCAATTATTTCCCTCAATTTTTTTTAGTCTTTAGAGCTCAATTTTTTTGAGAATGACAAATAAAACGTCTATGCAATGAAACTATCCTCTCTGCATCTAAAATCTAATATTCCATTAAAATTTAATATATTGAAGCGGTTCTAGTTCAAGCAATTATAACAATAAACAAATATATTTATTACTTTTATTGCGCCCCACGATGGACATGCCAACTGAAACGGTTGGGAGAATTGTTCTAATATAATTTATTAACAGTAATACCAAAATGTACTGTACTTGGCGCAAGATCCCGTGAACGGGCAAAAGCCTACCGGCGACGTCCCTGCCTCGGGTCATGGGTTAAGGGGGGTACGTGTGGTTAGCACGTAGACACCCCACGCCGTATTCCGGTCTTCTCAACCTAAGAAGTGAATTTTCGCATCGTCACACAGCAACATACACTGGGACATTGCAAGGAAAACGCATACTATATCTTGCCTCGACCGGGAATCGAACCAGGGGCTGCGTACTGGAAAGCGAGCACGCTGACCAGGAGCTGCCATGAGGCGCGTAATACCAAAATACTACCTGTTTACACAACTGTGCCCCACGCTGGGCAGCCAACTGAAACGGTTCCAGAAATTTGCCTACTAGGATTTTTATAAATGCAATAGAAATCAAATTACTACCTGTATGTAATTCATTAAACACAGATAAAAATATTTCCCTACGCTTTGGAACTAATCCACCGTTTCAATAATTTATTTAAGGACGCAAAACCGCGAAGCGAACGGAAAACGTGATGTTTATCATATTTTTGGGAACTGGATACTTATTTTGCTTCTATCTTGCTCACACTAAATAAAACACTAAATTTTAGAAGTTAATCGTTGCCGCCGAAAAATACCAAAAGTATCTTTGCCGTGCAGCTCCGTTTATGCAACTCCCTAGCTCTGCTGTCGCTTTCCTTGGCTAATACATAACACACTGTGTAAAAGAACATTGACACATACTAAAGCATTATATACTTGAAAACAATTAATATACATTATTACCCTTGAAAACAATTAATGCACACATTCATAAGAAGTGCACAAAACAGTGCACATTCACACAAGAGTGGATTACTTTTTCTCATTCTGTATGGCCATTTGCTTCTAAACTTTCATTTTCTCCCACTGCAAAACATGCTTGGCCTTCTCATATTTTCAAGTTGAAATTGAAACTTTAACTGACAACTTCCCTTGACGTTGATCGGCCCTAGGATCAGCACACACGTCGCCGACTTCCAAAATTACCATTTTTCCATTTGAATTCCATTTCACGTCCGCACTGGTATTTCACTTATTGTTCAACATATCACATTAAATTAACAACATGGCTTCCATCTGCCGTCACGCACCAGATATAACACCCCCCTGACTTCACGTATTTTGTCTTTTTAAAGTTCAAGAAATAGTTTCCGCCTCTCTCATTCGTCGTTTACCTTCTGTGGGATATAACAGCGTTTTCCGTTTAACTTTCGCTTACACATGATCCCGCTCCCACCCGCAATTAAATTAAATAATTTTCTGGTTATTTTGTCGTGTGTAGTGTTCAATTGTTCTACCTAAAAATATGATTCCTTTTCAGTTTCTTTTAAAAAACCTAATTTTCACCGCCCTAAAATCCCCAAGTTTATTTATTTACTCTAGTCTGTTTGTTGTTTCACAGTTTCTCAGCTCCGGTGTAATAAATAAATAATCATTACTCTTCCGAATACCGTCATTTGTTTCTGTCAATATATCGCATATTTATATATTAGTTACCGTCTGGGTGGTCACAATATAGATCATAAATAGTATACAAAGGATACATAAATACTTAAAACGTACACTACATTAATGTAGAAATTGTAAGAATACACAAAGTGCTATCTTCTCCGTATATGCCACTCCCTTGTGCTGAGCATTTCGTGTTATGTTATCAAGGACAACGAGGAGCCGTTGATGTCCACATCTCTGCAAGCAATGTGTACATAGCGCGTCAATTCTACCGCCAAGTGGTCGTATTCAGCTATTATGCGCGAATACGAGCCACTTGCGCAGCCTCTCGCCATTGGGGTGTAGAGAGCGACATAATGCAGCCGAACATCAATTCATTCCATCTGCCAATGCGCATGCTGCGCGCCCGCCACACGCCGCACACCTTGAATCGCTTTACTCGCAACTACTCTATCAAAACGAGGCGTTCAATTAAACGAATGGAAAAACATCACAGATGTCAGGACATTCTAAATTACATTCGTAAAATTAGTTAATTCATTCATTCATTAGTATGTAGTTTCTAACATGTATTCATTAGTATGTAGTCCGTATGAATGGTTCATGCCAGCTTGTGTGGCGCTCAGTATTGTAATAAGTATGATGGTTGTGAAATTTTCTACACATTCATTAGTGTGTAGTCCGTATGAATGGGTCACGCCAGCTTGTGTGGCGCTCAGTATTGTAATTAGTATGACAGTTTTACAATTTTCTACTCACAGCAAGCCCTGAGGATAGAGAAATAAAACTCCGAAACGTTGGTTAACTGACAGAAATTTCAATTAATTGACCAATACCAATGAACCACGCAATGAATTCCACTGCATTTGGTCATGAAATACAGCTGATTTGTAAAATAATTATTATTTATTTTATTTAGAAGGTTAATGACATTTCTCTATGTTTAATTATATGTTGCTCAAATTACTTTCTATCGTTACCGTTTTCGGTGATGTTTGGCATGAAAAAAAATGTTGCATAGAATAATAAATAGTAAAAATGATTACAAATGTTCGTTTAAAATATACATTTGGGTGTAAATTTATTAAAATTATATGAGCATTACTTCTCTCGACCAAATAAATTGTCCTAAAGAGTGGTGTGTTATCGCGTGATGTGAGTAATATTCAAAGTGCAGCAAAGTTCATCAGCACCACTTCAGGAATGAATTCTTCCTTCTGAGACAACAGAAATATCCATTGCAACATACCGGAAAATTTGTGGAAATAGTTAATTACAGATGTAGTACCTGACCTTTGTTAATGTAAGTTATTTGGTCTTTTGTTAATTTTAGGGTGTATTTTCATTTATAACTAAGACTCAATTAGAAATGATGTCGGAAATAAAATTTATATTGACATGAAAATCACTTTGCACTCACGACTTATTACTTAAAGACTGAAGACCTACCCGACTCTAATTGTTTTGTGTTTTGATGATTTCTGCGAAACTTTTGGAGTTTCGTGATGAAGGATTATAGACAAAAACAATCTTCCAAAAGGAAGAAATAACATTAAAATGTTAAGCAGTCATGTTTCAGAAGTGTATTTTCCTCCATTCTCACTGAAGGTTTCTGATAGTGTTCGACTCTCAACGTGAAGGTGAGGAGAGGCCCAAATTCAGGCACAGACTTTGGTAGTTATTTTGAACACTTTTTTATGATTCGTGAACATAACGCTAAAACTATTAAAGCTGCAAACACTTTAATTTAGCATTTCCAGGCCCAAATGTTTCTACTTTTTTTCCTTTTCCCTGTATGAATCATCCATCTATATATTGAAGTGTTGCACTAGAGCTTTGAACATTCAGCATATTTGTATTAACATATTTCATGAGTTTAAAAAATAACTTCATTTTATTTATATTTTTGTGATGTTTTCCATATAGATGCTAAGATTTTATTGTACTTTTTAGTGTAATCTCATTTTAAATGTTTTCTGGCTTCCAGGCATCGCTTCGGACAAGATCCTTCAAATGGGCCATCTGAGAAGAAAATTCCTGAAATGACCGATAATAGTATTTTGCATATACGTTGTAAAAGTTTTATATCATGTATAATTTATATTTTAATACTAGAGTAATTGTATTATAATTTTTGGATCAATGACGCAGATTTGGTATTCTTCCCTGTTTACTGATGGATCATAGCGCTAATCCTGTCGTCTCTGATTTACTTCTCATGTATTTCGCTTTTTCCCTTCGTTACAACACGTAGTTGGTACCATATTTTTAAATACACAAAACAAACACGAGACGTAAACGCTACAACCCTGCTTATGAACTTGTCTCAATAGGACTATTTCGAAATACTCTTTGGTTAAGGCTAGTTTGTTTAAGACGCCATGATTGTAAAATTGTTTATTCCCACTTTTTTTAAAACTTCAATATTCTAACCAATATTCGCTCAACAAACGCGAAGTCGCATTGAGTATTATGTGTTGTGCACGAATGTTTGGATGTATTCCTTTCAGGAAGAAGGAAATCAGTATACTATTATACTTTTATCGGCCTTGAAAAGGGTCGCACTCATCGCCAAGTCGCGTTATCAGGCGAGACTGGGTTGTGTGGGTGGGGATGGGGGGTTCTGGGGAGGGAGGCGAGATACGACGACGCACGGGCACACGCGCGTGAAGAACGTGGGGAGGGCGCTGGACAGTTCCGACAGCGGAGGGGAATAGCAACGCGCCTAACAAGGGCGCGAAGCAGGTGATTCTCGCACTAGTCGAGTTTGTCGTTGGGGCGCAGCGAGGACGACAAAGAGACGAGTGCGTCAATCACTTGCTTCGCGCCAGTGTTGCGTATACTGCTTTTTAACATGCCCAGAGCGAAACGCAATGCGTCAAGTACAGGAATGTTAATTTTATTTTAACTTCCTTGTACAAAAGTAAATAGATTCCAGCCAGTGTCGTAACACTATTGTTTGTAAATAATAAACAAAGACGTCGTCAAGACGAAAGATAATTGCGAAGCGTTAGAGGTGTTTCGCACACGTTTCGCGATGTTTCGCACTCTGTGAAAAAAGTAGCTGTTTCTTACACGGAAAACAAGCACGAGAAACCGCGTTTCGCGCACGGCGTGTTAAAAAGAATATTTTGCATTGTTATTGAACTCACTACTGAATTCTTCACCTTAAGTATTCCTTACTCGTAAGTAGGGTTAGAACATATGAACTTGTAATATTTGTATAGGAGTATTCATTCAAATACATAAAAGCTATGTCACTTTATATTTGATTGACAAAGTATACAAAATTTGTAATATACATGTAATGTAAATAGTATGACCAGGTAGTACATTACTGCGTGGGTAATGTGATTTGAAAGAAAAAACAAGGAGTAGTCAGCAACAGCGACGACGAGTTAGCAGTGCAGCCCGTGACCTGAAAAGTACCAAGCAGATTTCTGCGTATTATGCTAGCGTAATTGGTTCAGCAGGTTTCTGCGTTACGTATTATGCCAGAGTGAAAGTGAAACTACTAAAAGTGAGATTAGCGTGAAAAAATTAAACAAAAATGTATTTAAATAATCAAAAATAATTTAAACTTTTTCCCTTTTTTAATTTTAAAAAACTATATTTTTCCACACAACTTTCAGTATTAAATCTTTTAAATAATATTTTTCTGTGTATTATTAAAATCATATAAATAAAATAAACTAGAACGAAATTAAAAAGCATTTTGCACAAAATAATTGAATATTGTCATTTGAACACGCCCGATTTTATTAAATCCGCCTTACACTTCCATAAAATGTTTGGAATATACCCAACTTCCGTCTACGCAGGAAAGAAACTTTCTC
Source organism: Acheta domesticus (assembly GCA_031308135.1). Taxonomy (NCBI): domain Eukaryota; kingdom Metazoa; phylum Arthropoda; class Insecta; order Orthoptera; family Gryllidae; genus Acheta; species Acheta domesticus. The sequence continues at coordinate 12,620 of JAHLJT010006257.1, forward strand.
ACATCGGATTACGCCTATGGAAAGAGTCGTAAAGAAAAGAAATATCGAACATTAAAATTTTATTTTTCAGATAAACATAAATAAAGCCGTAAAGTTCACGAGCAAGATATTCGCATGGGTGCACCCAATAAAGAAATAAACAGAATAACGGCAAGTAAGAGCGCAGCAAACAAAAGAAGGGAGAAGGGCGAAATACGCAAAATCGCGCATGAAACCGCCGCCGCGCGCCTTCTGACTGCAGCGCACGAATCCGTGCTCGCCAGGAGAGGCAGCGGCGGCTGGCGCACAGTGGCTCAGGACTAACCAAACAACAGTACGTTTAAGGACTGCCTCAACGTTGGTATTGCAACCCGGTCTGATAAGCCGTGGTTCATTTGAAATTGTTCTTTCAGAACTTTCCTCTCGACATGCTCCAGACGTCTTAATAATAATAACAATAATATTAACAATAATAATAAGCGCAAAGTATTGTAAAAGCACCGACATTCCCTAGATCTGCTCCTTAGGTAGCTAGTTGCATCCTGAAGTACATTTGACATTCAGCCGACACATATTTTTAGTCGTTATATAGAGGAGTAATAATAATAATAATAATAATAATAATAATAATAATAATAATAATAATAACAATAATAACTCCACCTAGGGAGTACACGACCTTGCAGTTGGTGGTGGAGCTTGAGTACCCCCATGAGCCTTAAAGCTATGTCAGTGGTAGCCTAGCTACCGGTGGGGCCTCCCTTGCTGAATGGGTTGAAGGTGAGGGGTCAGACGAAGAAGTACTCCATTTTGAGGAGAGTGGGAAGTAAGTAGAGAGGGAAGGGTCATGAACCGTTGGACTTCCTGTTGTCGGCCCATAGAGGGTACAGGAGAGAAACTGGTTTGGCACACCAGGCCACTGATTAGAGTGGAGGCCCGAACCTTGCATTAGCCAGCGAAGGAGGCTGCCTTCAGCAGTCAGTGAAAATCCCGTAGGGTTTAGTAATGCCGACTGGCGATCGGAGGGACCCCTTGCTGGGCCCTGCGGGGGGATGCCCCGAGGCCACTGTGGGTCGCAGTAACGGATGGCAGGAAACAACCCGAGGGTTAAGTGTGATCTGTGAACTCGAACTTGCGTCCTGCGAATCTTCAATTCAAACCAATGAGCAAAATGGATAGAACAAGCAATGTAATGAATCTTAACGTGCCTTGTTCTACCAATGTCCCATACCTGCTCAGAAACCGGGCTAATGTCACCTTGTCGACGTCTGGCCATCCCACGGATGCTAGTCCCAGGGACCCAGAGCCGGCAGTAGCTCGAAGCCATCGTCAGAGATGGACCCGGGATGAATTAAAGGAGGTGATGTGGTGCTTTTACTACGCAAAAGCGAAAAATGGGGGCTCTGAAATAGAAGTTTTCAAGGTATGGAGAGAGCGGAACCCAGATATGAGACCTACCCTAGACTCAAAGAAGCTTGCCAGTCAACGACGATACATACTCAGCAGTGGAAAATTCACAGCAGATCAACTTGCTGACATTGAGAGAAATGCGGAATATGTACTTCGCTCGAACAATCCACATGACGAACATGTAGAACTTGAAAATGATGATCCCGTGGAAGGTTCATCGCTTTCCAGTGAAACACACGTCAGTGGTGAAAACTCATCTGGCAATGAATTACACGATAAGGACATGATGCGAAATCTCCTTCGGCGCGAGATAGAAAGAGTTAGTCAACTTCCGTTTGAATCTCGCGAACCGTTGAGGAGAATATACGAAAATGCCAAAGCTAAAAGAGTGATAGAAACAGTTAATTCTGTCTTAAATGAGGTGGTGGAGACCCCAGGCAGAGATCTAGATATTACTGAAATCAATCACATCATATATGCAACTGGATATCTAGTATCTCAGATAATTTTGGGGCCAGCCAAGAACACCGACGGCCGACAGCAAAACAGAGTAAACAGCTCTGTACCCCCATGGATGAACAGAATTATGAAACGGATAGCCGACACCCGGCGTGAAATATCATTCTTAGCTGAGGCATCTTCTAAATCAAAGCACACCTCTAAGTTCAACGAAAAATATTCAATGTTGAACAAAAATACCAAATTGAAAATGACACCAGCAGGCTAATGGTAGTTGAGAAGCTAAAAGAGAAAATTCAAGCATGGGCTCAACGAATAAGAAGGTACAAACGTAGAATAGATTTCCGTGTACAGAACCGGTTGTTTGAAACAGACGCGAAGAGATTCTATCGCAATCTGACTCAAAAACCGAATGGCAAAGCTGTTACTCCTTCAAAAGATGACGTCGAAGCATTTTGGGCAGGAATCTGGGAAGAGAGCAGATCCTACAACAAAGACGCATCTTGGCTTCAATCTGAAGTTGATGCTGCCGATGAACTTGTAGAAACAGGGAAGATGTTCACCAATTCTCGGAAGAGGACCTCTTCCAAGCAATGAAGAACATGGGAAATGGAAGTCCCCCGGGATTGATAAGATCCAAATTTATTGGATTAAGAAATTAACAGCAATACATTCTCATCTAGCAAAGGCTGTTAATAAAATTTTTGAAAACCCAAAGGAAATCCCGGAATGGCTCACACGCGGCATCACGTATTTGCTACCCAAAGCGGGAGACAGCTCTTTGGCGAAGAACTACAGGCCAATTACTTGTCTGCCAGTACTGTACAAAATTATAACTTCAGCTATAGCTGACAAAATGTATAGACATCTAGATAAGAATCATCTAATGCCAGCTGAACAAAAAGGATGTCGTAAAGGCTCTTATGGTGTAAGGAAATCTTGCTACTGAATAAAGTCATCTTGAATGATGTAAAGAAACGCAAACGTAATTTGAGCATGGCTTGGATTGACTACCAAAAGGCCTTTGATAGTGTACCACACGATTGGATTTTGAAGACCCTGGAGATCTATCGATTTCATCCTAGACTTGTTGAGTTTTGCAAGGCTAGTATGAAGTCGTGGAGTACCAGGTTACTAATCCACAGCGGAAAGGAAGCAGTAGAAACCAGAAGTATTCAGATTAACAGGGGTATTTTTCAAGGAGATTCACTATCCCCTCTGCTGTTTTGCATTAGTTTGATCCCACTATCGAGACAGTTGTCGCAAGCTGACTTTGGTTTTAAGCTCCATGGTGATGAAAGGCCAGAATCACATTTGTTTTACATGGATGATCTGAAAGTGTTTGCCAAGAATGAAGCGATTCTCTCCCAAATGCTGTCTGTCGTGAATGACTTTAGCAATGACATCTGCATGAAGTTTGGTCTTGACAAGTGTGCAAAAATCAATTTAAAAAGAAGGAAACTCACAACGTCTGAGAACATTGAAATTGATACGCACACTGTGTTTCAAGATCTTGAGCCAGGTAAAACTTACAAATATCTGGGCATTGAAGAATGTGAAACCATCTCGAATGACAGAATGAAAGAGAGAATTCGTAGGGAGTATTATAGAAGAGTGAGACTGGTCCTGCAGTCCGCTCTGAATTCCAGGAATAAAATATCTGCAATAGGTAGTTTGGCGGTACCTGTAGCCGAATACAGTTTTGGACTAGTGGACTGGACTGAGCAAGAAATTCGCACCATGGATCGAAAAACCAGAAAACTGCTGACAATGCATCATGTTTCCCACCCTCGAGCTGATATACATAGACTTTATGTGGCACGTAAGGAAGGAGGAAGAGGCCTCAGACAAATTGAGGCCTCCTGGCACAACGCAATAGTCGGGTTGGGTAAGTATGTAGTCAGCCATCAAGACGACCCTCTAATGAGGCAGGTCATGAAATCTGACCGAAGAATGGGAAACAGAGGCATTGTTAGTGTAGCAAGAAACATTGCGAAGAAAACTAGGCAAGACACGTCGAATAACACAGACACTGAACTTCTGATGCTGCTAAACATGAAGTGTGAGACACAAAAAATGTTAAAGAAATCGTGGAGAGACAAACCACTCCACGGTCAATACCTAAAAAGAATGGACAAGGTGCAGATCAATAAAGATCAATCATTTATGTGGCTTAAAAGGGGAAGGATGAAGCCAGAATCGGAAGCACTTGTAATAGCTGCCCAAGATCAGGCCTTGAGAACACGACATTATGATAAAGCGGTTCTCAAAATTTCCCAAGATGACAAATGCCGCATTTGCCTGGAGCAAGTAGAAACCATTGATCATATTGTCTCAGCTTGTCCAATCCTAGCAAAGACCGAATACCTTAAAAGACATGACAGGGTGTGTAGCTACCTCCACTGGCAGATCTGTACCGCCCTCGAAGTTCCAAACACATGCCCCAAGTGGTACGAACACTCACCGAAACCGGTGACGTCTGTTGGATTGTGTACGATATTGTACGACCAACAAATTCAAACTGATCGCACGATAGCGGCAAACAAACCGGATATAGTTATCCGGGATTTAGCCAAAAAATCGTGTTTACTTATCGATGTTGCTGTACCTTGCGATCAAAACGTCGTTACCAAGGAGGCAGAGAAACGTCTTAAATACAAGAGTTTGGAAATCGAGATCAGCCGAATGTGGGGCGTAAAAGCACAGGTCGTCCCGATAGTTATCGGAGCTCTGGGATTTGTTCCGCAAATTTGAGTAAGAACTTGTCTAAACTCCCAGGTAATTCAAAAGACTGGGAAGTGCAAGAAATTGCTTTATTTGGAACAGCCCACATTTTGCGTAAAGTATTGTAGAGGCACTGATAGTCACCGAATCTGCTCCTTAGGTAGCTGGTTGCAACCTGGAGTAGATTTTATATTCAGCCGACTCATAAGATCTTTAGTCGTGATGTAATGGAATAATAATAATAATAATAACCCTCGAAGTTCCAAACATATGCCGCAAGTCGTACGAACACTCACCAAAAACCGGTGACGTCTGTTGGATTGTCTCGGATATTGTGCGACCAACAAATTCAAAACTGATCACACAGTAGAGGCAAACAAAACGGATATTTTTATCCGGGATTAGGAGAAAAAATCGTGTTTACTTGTCAATGTTGCTGTACTTTGCGATCAAAATGTCGTTACCAAGGAGGCAGAGAAACTTAAATTCAAGAATTTGGAAATCGAGATCAGCTGAATGTGGGGCGTAAAAACACAGGCCATACCGATAGTCATCTGAGCTCTGGGATTTTTTTGTGCAAAAATTGTGTAAGAACTTGGCTAAACTCCCAAAAGATTGAGAAGTGCAAGAAATTGCTTTATTTGGAACAGCCCACATTTTGCGCAAAGTATTGTGGAGGCACCGATAGTCCCTAGATTTACTCCTTAGTAAGCTGTTGCAACCCGAGATAAACTTTAAAATCAACCGACTCATGTCGTAGTCGTGAATTAGAGGAATAAGAAGAAGAAAATATTCTCCTAATAATTCGGTAGGTTTTCATTTGCTCCTGGTCTTTATATTTATCCCCCCTTACATTTCATATTTTGTAATTTCATTTGCTAATTATTATAATTTTAATTATGTCTATTTTATATTAATTCCCCACTTTGTCTTATTTTGTATTTACTTTGTATTTTTTTATATTTTATTTTGTTTATATTTGTAAACTAATGATAAAGGCAAAACCATCGAAATCGATATCCCTAAATAAGTTGAGGAAGATGACTTCCATTATTTCTTCAATCAAATTTAAGGTCGGTTTCTTGACATGGATGGAGCACAACTCGAAAACAGAGCGTCCAACGGTTATAAAATCTCATGCTCGATGCCCAAGGCCTCATGGCATGTTACCCTCGACGTAGAGAATGAGACTTATCGGGCCTTCTATTACATTTTGGGGGTTCGGCTCTTCTGAGCTGGGCTGTTTAGAACGTGGGCGCAACGTTTTGAACTCTATTGAAGCACATTTCGCTAATTTATTTCGCTTCATTTGACTGTGGAAATGAGAGATGTGAGAAGAGGTTTCATACGCGAGAGCTATCGCACAGATACGCTACTGTACATTGCTGTTATTATTATTATTGTTATTATTATTATTAACATTCATTTTATTAATAAATTAATAGTAATATTCACTAATTCACTCCATGGGAGGCAAAACATCTTACCCCAGATGATTTCAGATAAAGTATGCAAGACTTCCGTACGTACTTCATCTTTACACCTCAGTTCTCCCAGTACGCTTCCAACAATACTGCTTGTGGATTTCTGATAGGAGGAACATCGCACAGTTCATATCTAAGATACTGCTGCAAAGTGTGTTGAGGGTTTCCCTGTAGCACCCATAACTGGTGCCACTACTATTTTGTCACACCCCTACATAGATTTAAACTCGTCTGCTAATGGTAAGGTACTTGTTAATTTTTCCGTGTTATTATTTATTATTAATAATCAGCTAAACAAATCCGTTAAATGATTTTCCCTGTCGACGAAGGGCGGATCCGGTGGGTGACGCCCATTGGATGAGGTCTCTCACTGGAATTAGGAGGGAGTGGATGGCAGAGAAAGGGGGCGCAATCCGTCGCGAGGCACTGCTCTGGTATGCGTCTGGAAGTGACCAGGATAACCACGAAAAACCGCCGGTCACACCTCCCGACCTACGAACTCCATCTCAGCAGGAGCCACCGACTCCCTGATGCTCATCACCAAAAAACAATTTTTGTCACCCATCGCGAAATTGAAACCGTAATCTTGCGGTCATTGACAAAACGACCGTCATATTGCTACAATCGCTGTTACCAGAGCTGTATTCTATTCAATAAGGTTACTTAAATACGGTTTAGATACTGTCCACATATTTCGAGAATGAAGTGCAATATGGTGCATGTGTATACGGGCAGGTGTAATACGGTTGACCGAAAATGCTGCGTTAATTTCAATTAGTGGCGTCATATTTTTGTGATAATTTCATGTTTTGTGGGTGATGAACTATGTAATATAATATTAGGGAAATAAAGTAAAATAACCAATTTTAGGGATAGAAAAAGTCAGATATACTCAAATCTGAATGAATCTAGTTCATCCTCTTAATCGAACCACAAGAACGAAGGAACGTAAATAAACTGTAAGTACAATTAAAAACAATTTACATCTTTTGCCAGCGAGAAAGAGGTTAAACAATTGACTAGAGGATTTGACTCTACTGGATGATTTTCATGTTTTAAATTTGAATACAAATTATACGTACGTTAAAGTTTTACAATCAACCGAGAAAAACCTACATTATAATGTTTTTGCAATGCATTAAATTCGAAATTATATAGAACGATTTTTCTAATTCTGCCCCTCAAGTTCCTATGGCCAAAATGGAATATCACACGGCATTTCGCGATTTCGCGGCTCTTCTCGGTCGCTGCTTGATACGGTCGATCATGCGATACCTGCGGCACGACTGGCAACGTCGCGTAAAATCGTCACATATTCCATCGTGAAAACGGGTCCTTAAGGGCAAACGTTAGTCTAGTTGTTTGCACTAAAATATTTTTGTGAGGGCTGCTTCGTACGCGGACCCACAGTGCAACTGGGTCGGGGCGGGGCGGGGTGGGGGTGTGGGCGGAGGCGGTATCGAGCGGAGCTATGCGGGTGCCTCGCGTGCAGCGGCCGCGGCCGCGTCGACGGCGCCAGCCCGGCGCCGGCCCCTCGCCCCGCCCACCCGCCCCGCCCCGCCCCCACGCCCCCCCGGCCCCGCCCCCGGGGCGACGCTGGAACGCGACGCGGTCCTCGGCCGTCGATGGCCCAGGCGGAGAGGGAGTGGCACCGGCAGAGGCAGGCGTGAGATCGAGGAGGAGGAGGAGAAGGAGGAGGAG
>JAHLJT010006258.1:0-17322 GCA_031308135.1 Acheta domesticus
TTGTCTGATTCTTTTCAATTATCTTGAGGAAACCACACTCCTTCAAAACAACGGTTTATTAGGCAGTACATTATGTTTAACGAGAAAATTTTTGTGATTTAATCTGTTCTGTCCTTTAAATCCTTGAGACATACTACATTTTTAAATACTATTTTTAAAGAGAAAATATAATGTGAAGAAAAGTAGCAGGTAATCTGAAAATAACTGGAGAAATGTTTGTATTTTCCCAGACATGAGTACAATCATTCAAGCCACATTTATAAAAACATTAGTAAGTAAGATATGTACTTAGAAAGGTTAATTTCACTGCGCACGTTCCACTTACAAGAATTAGACCTGCTCTGGCAGCTGCAAGATTTTGTGATATACCATTCCACTGAATTAGGTCCACACAGCCCCAGCATGTCACCAGGTTGCATACCCAGTCCCCTGAGTCCCAGCAGCCAATTTATCGGCCTGTGAACACAAATTATTCCTTATGACGGCTGCCTTGTAAAGTAATGTACACAGTTAGCTTTTTCGCATATTTTTTGCTAATTATATTTTACGTCAACCTGCATCAAAATTCCTCAGATTTTTGTAAAAACTTTCTTTTACTTAGGTGTACTTGACAAAATATTTATTTTCGGTTTCCTTGAAACTGTGATTCCGGTCGACTTCAACTGAACTGCAAATCGTTGTCACCAAACAATTAGCAGAGCTTGAATTAATCGCGCATTAGGCAATTTTCACAAACCTCTAATTCCCAACTTACTGGTCATTTAAAGATGCTTTATGGAGCAAAAGATTTGCCTCCAGGTAAAGAAGCAATGCATACATGGCTAGTTCAATCAAAATCCTTTGTTCAGGGGGTATCAGAAAGCTGACGTTATGATGGACCAAGTACATTGAAAGGCATGATGCCTATGTTGAACTAGTGGGGCTACACATGCACATACTTTTTTGCATTATTTGCAACGGTTCGACAATATAATACTACTATATAAAACTGCAAAAGTGTTTTCAACTAGCGAAAAGTTTTTTCCACGCCCTTGCTCAAACCCAGATCCAAAGAGTTAACTTCCCGTGCGTTCTACACCACTCAGCCACCCTGATGTATTCACTTGGACTGACGCTTAAAAATCCGAATGTCTCTTCCATTTTTCCCAACCCTCAATTTTCGAAAATTAAATGAAAATGTGTCCTGTGTCATTGTTTCAAGCGACCCTTATTTTCCCGTGGAAAAATTGAAAGAGATAATTGGAGCGGTTTTTTGACATCTTTAAAATAAATTTCATTATTTTGTATAAGAAATTATGCAAAAACTCTACATGTTTTGAAGATCTGATTCTTTAGAGCAGATTTTGTTTAAGGAAAAAATATTTATCTTCAATTTTGTAGTTTTGAAATGTCTCTTTTTGCAATTTTCAAAAATACAGAGTTCGCCGGAAATGAAACTAGCACTACTTTTTTACCGAGCTTACCCTCCATAAGAGGAGAAAATTTAAAGAAAACTAGTGTGCTAAAACCGCGCATTTGCTCGCCCTTATTTTCACGCAAAACTACTCGAAAAAATTCAAATTTTAGAAAAATTATACAAGACCTTATTTCAAAATTTATCTTTAACGAACAGATTTCATTAAGGGAAAAATATCTACCTTTAATATTTTAGTTGTAGGAAGATTTCGAAAAAATTCTGAACTGTTGAAATTTTCGAAAAATCAGGATTTTCAACGAACATGAGACCTACACCATTCTCTTAAACGTATTTTGCTCTATCCAACAAAAAAAATAATCAAAATGGGTGGAGATGTTTTTTTGAAAATTTGAAAAATTTCCCAGAAGCTTCATGTAATGTACTCCCAAAATTAAAATATGGTTTCAAATTCAAGGCACCACGACATCTACCAGATTGATTGGGGAATATCAATTTTGGAGAAAATTGGCTGAACGGTTTAGCCTCTAGCGTTGTTCACAGATGGGCAGACACGTTTTGCCGTCATTTGATTATTCGGTATCAAGGACGCACGAAACATTGATTCTGGCTACTCCAGAATTTTCCCCCTACGTTTATCAACTGGATTTAGGCACTTTTTCGTTACCAGGTTACCATTTCGTAATAATAGCTTTTCTGCCGAAAATTCGCTGCTTTCACACATTACAAATCTTTCCCTCTATTGCGTAGTGAGACAGTTTAAAAAACGGCGCATGAACGTGCCCGTCGAGAGAGCGTGGGGAAGTTCGCGGGCGGAGGGCGCACCTGGTGGAGCGTGTCCTGGAACGTGAGGCGCAGGCCCTGGTGCACGGAGACGAGCGCCTCGCGCTGAGGCCACAGGCGCGCCGCGTCTTCGGCCAGCTGGCCCAGGGTCTTGCTGAGCAGCGGCTCGTTGCCCGCCTGGTGCCAGTAGCTGGGGCGCGGCATGGGCCGCGGCTCCGGGATGACGGAGTGGCTGCTGCTGCGCCATCTGCCGACAGAAAGAACGCTCTGCAGTCGCTCTGCGATCGAAAGAATTCATCGCTAATTGGTACAGAAAAAACTCCTATTTTGGGAGACTTCTTAACTTTCATTCACAACATCCTATACAACACAAAAATACCATTATAAATAATCTAGTTGATAAAGCCATTTAACTTTCCAACCCTACATTTCACTTTCAAAACTTAAACCTGTGTTTTTCAGTTATATTGGCCAATGATTATCCCCCTAAGTTTATTAATACATTTATCTACATTCGTCTCCATTCTATTAACACTGCATGTAATAGAAATGAAAATACTGCCTCTTGTATTTTCAGATGTATATCTTCTGAACCTATTAGATTCATTCTTCCATATTTACTTTCAGTCTCCAACTCCATAAGAAAATCACTCTCTAAACATAATATCACTAATTTTAAGACCAGTGAAAATTTTAGTCAATACATTAAGAAAGGAAAAGATCCAACCCCAATCAACATGTTCCATACTGTTGTTTACCAAATTTTGTGGCAGGATTTTCCTGCGACCAAACGACCAATAGAGCCCTTGAAACTCGCATCAAAGAGCATGTCAACAATACTAAAATGGTTGCATCCAAACATAATGTCATTACACCACAAAAATCAAAGCATAATCATAATATTCTCTGGGATAACATTAAAACACTTGTTATGGAAGATAACTATCATAAAAGACTTCTCTCTGGAATTCTTTTTATCAAGAGTACTACTCCTACTTTTAACCTCCAAATAGATACAGAACAACTGAATGACATTTACCACTCCATTTTTCATAGCCTGCCTTTACATAAAAGTAATAATAATAATAATAGTAGTAGTAATAATAATAATAATAATAATAATAATAATAATAATAATAATAATAATAAATTAAAGACCCCGAAGAGCCTTCCGATATCTGCCGGGCTTGTGGTGAAGGTCAAGAAACGATCCAGCACATCACTTCGGGTTGCCGCATGCTTGCCCCAACTGATTATAAACAGAGACACGATATGGTAGCACGAATCATCCACGCCAAACTTACAAGGAAATGTGGAATTGCTGGTGAATTTGATACACCCTACTACAAGTACCATCCAAAAAATGTCATCGAGAACAACAGATATAAGCTATACTGGGACCGAAGCGTACTAACCGACAGAACAGTCCATCATAACAGGCCGGATGTCATTCTTTGGGATACATCTAAAAGAAAAGTATGGCTGATAGACATAGCTGTTGTAGATACCAGCAACCTCGAAACAACACACAACAATAAAATTCAGAAATACAGAGAACTAGCACAAATTGTAAAGGAGCAGTGGCATGTATTGGACATGGAGATTGTACCAATCGTCCTCTCAGCAACAGGTGTGATACCTACCGTCCTGAAGCACTCTCTGAATAAACTGGGGATCGAGACGAACATTACCATCAATCTACAGAAAGCTGTGATCCTGAGCACGTGTTCTTTAGTCAGAAGATTTATGAGTTTCTAAAAAATTTGTGTTAAAGAACTATTTACTTTTAATTTGTAAATTAATTTAAGTGTCAAAATTTATATTTGTAGAATGATTAGTTAAATGATTAGTTTAATTAAAAATTATTGTACTACGGAAGTCATGCTTTGATAGAAATATCTGTATGACTCCTACAACTTGTTAATAATAATAATAATAATAATAATAATAATAATAATAATAATAATAATAATAATAGGCTTTATTTTGTCACTCTTGATCTCATCGTCACAGCATCAATTTTCTTCTATTATAATCTTACAATTTTCACAGATGAATTGGTCGTTTATTTGAACTATCTTTTACAACGTGCCACTTCATAATTTTCCCATCTCAGTACTATGAAAATTTAACTTTTAAGTCTGTTACATCTTTATCTATTCACCTATCTTCCACTATTGCGGTTTGACATATTTCTGTCACCGTATTCCATCAGATCCATAACTACTCAAAGATGTAATTTTTTGACCTCAACATGTTGGTCACTTCCCATAGCTTTGCCAACTCTTTGATGTTTTGATTTCTTTAGGTATATGTAAACTCTGATGTACTTTGACTAATTTTATTCAATTATCTGTACAATACCTACATATGTAAACTTCTAGAAATAGTAACCAATTTTAAAAAGCGACTTGTGTCATATCAGTTGTCCGGACGAAGTTTACGATTTGACCGGTTTTTTCTACCTAGTGACAATTTTGATTACAATTCTACATCTTTATCTATGATGTCAACAAACCTGGACACTAGGTATGTACATTATTATCGTTCGATTCCTTTTAATTGCATCGCTTTATTAGATATGTAATATCTAATAAAGCGATGCAATTATTAGCGCAGGTTATAATTTTATTGTTAATTCTCCATCAATTGATCAGAACTTTCATTATATTTTTTATATTTTCTGAAGAGGACCCCAAATTGAGTCTAAACGTCAATTATGTTTAACAATAAAAATATGGTTATAAAAATTACCGAGTCTGTTTATTAAGATCAATAAACCATTACAATAAATAAGCAATACAACAGATGTATATATTCATTATGAGGGAAAGAAAAGATCGCGTACTGTCCGTGGCCCATTTATAAGGGTACTGCTCTGACATTCCATCTCCTAGGTCGATGTTATTTTAGAGGGGGTCAATGATGATCAAGCGTTCATTTGGGGTTGAGAGCTGAATGTGCACCAGGGACTGAGCGGTATAGCCAAAGAGAAACAGCCAAACAGCCAGCGAGCTTTGGTGGCACGACCCAGCTGTTTCATGGGGAAAATCATACATATCATATAATCAGTAAGAGCATTGTTGGTGATTATTAGTTGGGTCACCGTCCGCTCCTTTCATCGCTGAGAAGGCTCGCGAGACTGCAAATGAAGGAAGCCCGCTACTAAATGTAATGTCAACAGGACGACATGCTATTTGTTAGACAGGAAATTACTACTAGTGTCTATGAATTCAGTAAGCCGCAAAGGTTAACAAATTGTAAATTATTTGTGCTATTTCATTTGCATTTCCATATTCACCCTAATGATAATCTTAATTGTAATTAAATTTGTTGTATTAAGATATGCTTGTTTTATTTGACTGGCAATCCCGCACCATCCTGCTCCCATTGAAGCAAAGATAAGCAATTTCAAGAAACCTTTCATTACAAAGTTACACATTGAGATGACAAAAGTCGTGGGATACTTCTTGATATCGTTACGGACCTCCTTTTGCCCTGAGAAGTGAAGGAACTCTATGAGGCATGGATTCAAAAAGTCGTTGGAAATCCCTCGCAGAAATATTGAACCGTATACGAGCCATAATATTGAGCCATATTCGTAATGAGCTCTATAGCCGTCCGTAATCCATGTTGCCGGTGCAGGATTTTGTGCACGAACTGACCTCTCGATTATGCCCCATAAATGTTTGATGAGATTGATGACGGGCGACCTGGGAAACCAAATCATTCGCTTGAATTGTCCAGAATGCCCTTCAAACCAATCGCAAACAATTGTGGCGGTGACATGCCGCATCGTCATCCATAAAAAATACATTATTGTTTCTGAACATAACCATTTCCAGTCAATGAGCGGTTCATTTGGACCAGAGGACCCAGTCCATTCCTAGTAAAAACAGCCCATACCGTTAGGGAATCACCATCAGCTTGCACAGTGCCTTGTTGACAACTTGGGTCGATGGCTTCGTGGGGTCTTCGCCACACTCGAACTCTACCATCAGCTCTTACCAACTGAAATCGGGATTCATCTGACCAAGTCATGGATTTCCAGTCGTCTGGGGCCCAATCGATAGGGTCACGAATCCAGGAGAGGTGCCGCAGGCGATGAGGGTGCTGTTAGCAAAGGCACTTGAGTTTCTCTTCTGCTGCCATAGTCCATTAAAGCCAAATTTCGCCGCACTGTTCAAACGGATACGTTCGTCGTACGTCCCATATTGATTTATGCGGTTATTTCACGCAGTGTTGCTTGTCTATTGGCATTGGCAACTCTACGCAAACGTCACTGATCTCGATAATCAAGTGGAGGCCGTCGGCCACTATTTTGTCCGTGGTGAGAGGTTATGCCTGAAACTAGGCATTTTCGGCACACTCTTAATACTGTGGATCTCGGAATAGTGCATTCCCAAACGATTTCCGAAATGGAATGTTCCATGTCCCTAGTTCCAACTGCCATTCCGCGTTCGAAGTCTGTTAATTCCCTTTCTGCGGTTATAATCACGTCAGAAACATTTTCACATAAATCACTTGAGTACAAATGAAATATCGCCCAATGCACTGCCCTTTTGTACCCTTTGTACGTGACTATTGCCATTTACATATTTGCATAAGGCTATCCCATGACTTTTGTCACCTCAGTACATTACAGGAAATTACATATTTTATATATAATATTATATATTTATATTGAACATTTTAACATCAGTTGAGATTTAAACCATAATTTTGCACGCATCTGCGCGAGGAATTATCACATTTTCAAAAACTGTTTTCAGATTCCTTGGAAATTTTCTTCGAGACGTTCATCCTCCCAGAATGAGTGGCCATTCATACCCACATAATGCGTCATCAATGAAATATGAGTTCTGAAATACAGGAAGTCTCAAGTAGCCTGCAACTGGCACGTTGGTGAAATATGATGCTTATTTACGCAATACTTCCCTTAATCATTGGCAGTAACTCGAAAATCTAAGTCCGTTTTTATGCACCATTTTGAAGACACTAACGACGAAATGTTAAGAGATGGATGGACACAACTCTGCTTATTTATCATGCCATTTGCAAATCTGAAAGTCATACTGCGGTGGTCGAGACCGAAGAGCCAACAACAAAGTAACCAACAAGAAAGCACTATCTAAATTTCTAGTGATTTGGCTCGTTTTGCATATATTAAATTATACCTTATTTTATAATGTATCAGGATTTGAATAAACTCATTCACTGACATTGTGTTTTAAATTTTCTCTTCTACGCTCACCCGTCTAATGGACGCATCACACTATCTGACGAGATGCACGTTTTAAAACGGCTTGCTATTTACAATTTATGATTAGATGCGCATTTCTCCTAAATTCATTGATTGTAACGGCGGCAACAACAATAAATGTTTTTCACAAATTGGCACCAGAAATGGAACGGAAGGGCAAATACGCGAGTATCACGAAATGAAGCGAAATAATGTGTCAAAAATTACCTTTCATTTTTCAAACAATGTTAGAAATTAATAGATATTTTTACTTCCGACATCTCACCTGAAATTTTCTTATGACCTACTGACAATTAGAAATTTTAAAACAACATTTTTGCAAACTGACAACATTCGATAGTTTGAATACACGAGAAAAAAGTTCCGAAATCTTCATCTAAAAAAGGTGAGAGGAGTTCATGGGCGAGGAGTGCCTATATTCAAGAAAATACGGTATTTACAAAAGTTACTAAAATTCACTAACTTGTATGTCTACTCAAAAGTGACCGAGAATGATGAAAAAAGGCATTTTTGTTTTTTTGCCATTCTGAAAGAAGCGTTATTTATTACACTAGCTTGTGGTGAAATCCGTTTTTACCTATCTGCAATATTTTCGGAGATATAACAAATTGTTTTTAAGACGGTCGCTGCCACGCCCCCTGGGATCTGTCAACGCCCTCTTGTAATTGCAACTAGTAATTGCAAATTAATAAACAAACAAAAGCTATTCAACAGAAAACACAAGAGAACAAAAACAGAAGAAAGTACTTGTGAGAAAAGAAAAGGAAGAGGGAAGACAAAGAATGGGATGGAGAAGGTGTAACTTATGCTTCAGGGGCACTGTAGGTATGCAACCTTTCATTACGTCTCCTGAAAAGTTAATTTTCCTTGCGTATTGCTTAATGCGGAAGATCACAACTCAGGAACTAATAGAGATAATGAAATGATTCTTTCTGCACTTTAAAGGTTATTATTTACATTATTATGTGAACCAGATATAATATTCCAGTATACAATACTTGAAGAGACACATTAAAAATAAAGTAAAAAAAATAAATACAAAATTATTTTTTTAAATTTAGAATTTTTTGTTTCTCACAACAAATTAAAAATTTTCTTCTCACAACAAATTGAGGTTCACATATTGCAGCAGTTATTTCTCTCTATTATGGAAAAAGAGTTATGAAATATATTAAATATTAATTAAAATATTGTTTCACAAGTGAAACACTGTGGGCACACAGGGGGCGTGGCAGCTCATATAACTCAAAATGTAATTTTCATTAAAAAACTTTTGATATTGTTTGGGTTTCCTACATGTATATCTACATAAAAGTCATAAAATGAAAAGCTAAAACTAGATTGTTCAGAAATTTTTGCTTTGAGTAGACATCTACATTAAGCTGAAGGTGTACATATAACACTTCACTGATGTACAAACTAATACTGACAAATTATTCAATTTCGAATTGTACTCACTGTGAATTCTGCGAATCACAATTTCTCCTAGAGGATGACGGACAATCCCAACTTCTAGGCGGAGATAAGTTACCTCTCTTAGAAGAGTGTTTATCGTGTTTCTTAGATCTTGATGAATGATCGCGACTTCTCGATGATGATGGCGTATGGTTACAACTTCTGTGAGAAGTACTCCGACACATAGATGAAGACACCTTACGTCTCGTAGGTGACGTCGACTCAGAACGATCTCGACGTCGAACACGACTACTAGACGACGACGGCTGATCACTTTTAGACGATGAAGGCCTATTGTGATTCCTAGACGACGATGATTCACTACATTTCTTGGATGATGAAGCCTTATCATGATGTTTAGTCGATGACTGCTTGCTATGGTTTTTAGATGATGGTGCTTCATCACGACTTCTGCTCGATGATGGCTCTTCGCGATTTCTGCTCGATGAAGACTCATCGCGATTTTTGCTCGATGAAGATTCTTTGCGATTTCTGCTTGATGAAGAATCTTCGCGTTTTCTGCTTGATGAAGACTCTTCACGATTTCTGTGTGATGTCACTTCGCGATTTCTGCTCGATGAAGTATCTTCGCGTTTTCTGCTTGATGAAGACTCTTCACGATTTCTGTGTGATGTCACATCGCGATTTCTGCTTGATAAAGTATCTTCACGATTTCTGCTCGATGATGGCACTTCACGATTTCTAGACGACGGTTCATCATGATTGTTAGTCACTAATGGCCTATCACTTGCCTGAGATGTTGATGGTTCATCGCGAGCAGTAGATGACACAGCCGAGCGTACAAATACATGACCTCGCGTGCGCGACATTTTGAAGCAAATGCCAGCCAACTAATACTGCAGTGTTGCCTAGTGTCGACTATCGATATTGCCTTTACGCTCGTTCAAATCGATTTATTTAGTCGCTCGTCAGGCATGTTCAGAAATTATCGCAGCACATTTCTACAACTATTATTGAAAAATTTAAAAAAAATATGCCGTAAATTTTCTTGTTAATCAGAGCTATTTACAGCGTTTGAAAACAAAAGAGCTTTCTGTAATAAACACAGGAAAGTGGACAGTACAATCATAAAAATACTTAAAACAACCAAACGAGATTGGAAGATATGTTCGTGTAGATTTCATGTAATTGAATCTATAGGATACTGGATATTATTTTTGCCTACATTGTATATTATATATTTATATGTATATAAAATATATATATATATATAATATATGTATATATAATATATGTATATATTATATATGCATATATTATATATATCTATGTATTATATATATATATATATATATATATATATATAATACTGGATATTATTTTTTAACGTTTAAATAAGAAATTATGAAAACTATCTCGTTTATTAACACTTTGTATATTTAATAACAAAGGGAAGACTGAGCCGCGGTGGCTCAGTGATAGGGCACTAGTTTCCTCACCCGAAGGACCCAAGTTCGAATCCCGGTGTCGGCTGGGATTTGTATCTGGTGCTTTCCATGCAGGACGGTTCTAGGGTTGACTCGGTCTCCTTTCCAAGTGAGTCCCAGGATATTTCCTGGGGTAAAGATGGGCGGAGCGTTGTACTCGTCACACAACCTGCTCCTTGTGCCGACGGCGACGAATAGGTGGTGTTGTTTCACATGAGAGTATTAGTCATGGCCATGACAATTGTTGCTGTAATATTTAATTTAACAAGCTTCATTGGTTCCGGATATTTAATAATTGAATTCTTTATATATGTATTATTTGATATTAAACTGATTTTCCTTCTTTTATAATATATCCAATCAACCAATGATGCTTGTTTTGTGTTATTCCATATTTAATTAAATATGGTATTGTAATATATAAGTTGTAAACTTTTGTAATATTGAATTGATTATATTGAAGTTCCATGATACTTCATACATCTTCTCAGCAATGATTATCTGTCTCTCACATAGAGAGCTCTGTAGTCAAAGCGACTGTACTCTAGGGCTCTATAAACAGCGCCTCAATGTAGCGTGAGAGGCGCGTTCGCAGAAATGCTACCTGGCGGTCGTCTTGACAACTAACTGACCATAATATTATACTTAGGTTTTTATTTCTTGGCGCGTGGGGGCGTGTCTTCACAATGGAATATCACACGGCATTTCGCGTCATTTTCGGTCATGCCGCAAGATCTCGGATGATCGCCAGCCCTGCTCGATACGGTCGCGATCATGCGAGATCTAGCGGCACGACCGAGAAAGACGCGAAATGCCGTGAGATATTCCATTCTGAAGACAGGCCCCCACGTGCCAAGATATAAAAACCCGTGTATAATGGAGGATTACCCCCGATAAACGACTATGAGAAGTGGAATCTAATAAATCCTAATGGAGGATTACTCTTACGGGCTCAAGAGCCAGTAAGAGTAACGCTAAGAGATGCGTTAAGACGCAATACATTTTTTTAAAAAAACTTAATTTTCTCTTTTCGAGTTATGGAATCTGCAACGTAATTTTTTTAATTTCACGAGTTATTGAAAGTACACAAGTTCAGTCAATTATTGACGGTATTGAATGCATTATTTATGTTCGGCGAAATTATTTTCGTTCGCTGTTAAGTTTGTTGATTGAAAATATGCATTTAAAGAATGCAGTCTATTTTCAGTAAAGTTGGCCCTTCTGGAAGAAATCCTCTTTCTCTCCGTCTTCTTTCGCGTCGTGTGTGCAATTCTGTTCCCGCCGACAGACATTCCGGGATGGGGAGCTTCGTTAAGAGTTGAGAATGCGACAAGTGTGTGGTAGATAGATAGATATTTTATTTTTTGGTGTTGTTTTTGTTGTTTCTGTTGCTGCCTCTAAAGGAAGTAAGAATCTCTAACAATTTTGTGCATGATTGATCGTTATTTTTTCCTGACATTAGACGACAATGAATACATTGCAAAATTTAATAAAACTCCTTTCCGTTCTCGTCCTATTGAGGAAAAACTAGAAATTAATAGATTCAGAAGGGCTACACTAAGCCTTCAAAATTTTATTGAAATGGTAAAATCAGTTAAAAAGAATTCAATCGAAAATTCAAAACTGATTTTTACAATAAGTGTAAAACCAATTAAAACAATAGTGTTTGCTGCAAAGTGCTGGAGGGCGATCACAGCATTTTCGAAATCTAGTTAGGTTTTGTATTGTATGAATTCTAATTCCCGTCATTGTCTTAATGCAGAACTAATACAATACTCGTGTGCCCACTGGATATAAAAGCAAGAACCATGTGCGCGGGAGGAAAATATACCAGACACGGACATTACGTATAAATCTGTCGCTCCAGAGAGGCGTCATTCCAGCCGGAACTAGGTCTAAAGTCCATCAATCTGGCCCGCTCACCATAATAGATTCAAATAAAACTAGTACCAGAATACTGAACAATTTTATTGCTGATTAATTGCAACAAAACAATTTTTTATCGTTCACCTTATTGCAAAAATCGGTGTTTCCTGTTATCTTGATATGAAGCTGGCCCGCTCACCATAGCATAATAAAATAAAATTAGTGCCACAGTTTTTAATTATTTTACTACTAATTTATCATCACAAAACAAATTTATTGTGTTAACCGTTCTTACCGTGACTGGATTCTTTCAAATTCCGTCAGCCTTCATACTGCTCGTTGGGTATATTTTGCCAATGTTCATTCCCGCCTGAGATATGGCATAATATTCTGGGGAAACACATCTTATAGCTCCCAAACTTTCAGATTACAAAAAAGAATTGTACGATTAATAAGCAAATCCCACCCACGTGATTCTTTTAAGTTTCTCTTTCTTAATCTAGGAATTTTACCATTACTTTGTCTCCTGATTTACGAATCAGTAGTTTTTGTGAAAAATGACCTACTTAAGGGTGGAATATATTTTCAGCAAACGCCGATGTCTATAAGTATAACACACGACGTAGTAATCATATTCATTAGGTGGCTGCATCAACAGCTCACTACAAAAAATTCACATACAATTCATGTACATTATACTACAACATCTTGCCAGATGACATTAAACTATTAAATTCGATAGAAAAGTTTAAGTCCCAAGTAAAATCTTTTCTGCTGCATAACTATACGAATCTATACAATTCGAGGCTATGCCGAGCATCAAAAGGAAAGTAACATTAATTTTAACAATGATAGTTAATGTATTTATTTACCATTTGGACTGTATAATTCTAAAAAACCTGTAACAAGTACTGTACTACAGCTTCTGGGTTGATGGCCTCCATCTCAATCAATTTTTTCGTCCAGTTTCCCTGATCCTTTTGAGCAAATGCTGAGATGGTCCCTTGTTTTGCTTGTGGACATAAATGTAACTTCATTATTTGTGCACGTCTTCTGAATTTCAGTGGGAAATATAGTTATTGAAATTATTGTTTTCCATATTGTCGTGACAAAAAGTATTATTCTTTCATGAAGAACATGATGAGGGTTAAGGGCACAAATTTACAGCTAATTTACCTTTGAAAATATATATTATTATATAGGAGCGAAAATTTTTGTCAACAAAACTTGAAAAAAAAACCGCTCTTTTTTCTGTATTCAAAATTCGACTAGAATATGGTTTAGGATAGAGATCACAGAATTATGAAAACGAGCAAAAATTTCACTTCTCCCCATAGCTCATCACACACAGTTTTAAACTGTTTTTGACGTAAATAAAATAAATAAATACTGTTTACTAAAATTACTAGTGAATAGCTTAAAATGATTTGTTTTCTCGGTTAAATGTATATATAATCACATTTTATTTTAATAAAAATATGATATTTACTGATTTTAAACAAACAAAACAACAAAACAGGCTGACAGATACATAGACGGACAGCCAGACGTATTGCCGACAATAGATTCTTCCTATCAAGAACCCACAAAACATGGCTTCTGGGTAAATAACGTTTTAGAGAATATTTTTTCCAAATTTAGCGACAAGATTTATTCCCTTTTTCGTTACCATTTTCCGGTATAAGAGTGTTTCTGCCGAAAATTGTCTGTTACTGGGCTACTCATGTTCATGTCTGATACTAGGCTATACTGCGATTTTTGTAAGAAGAGCTCTCAAGGCCACTCAAATCCCATCTTCGCGATGGAATATGTCACGGCATTTCGTGTCATTCACAGTCGTTCCGCTAGATTTCGCACGATCGCGACCGTATGAAGCAGTGCTTGCGATCATGCGACTTCTACCGGCAAGACCGAGAAAAGACGCGGAATGCGTGACATATTCCATCGCGAAGATGGATTCGAGTGGCCTTGAGAGCTCTTCCTACAAAATCGCAGTATACTCATAGTGGGAAATTTGGACATTGTACTCCTTCATTATACGTTTCTTCCGGATGCATTAACAATTGACTGGATGGTTCCTTCATGGTCGATAAAAACAGCCTCAGATCGTCTTCCAAAATGTCGAGGGCTATTATTCAATTCTCGCTTTACGTAGTAAAGAGAACATTGTAATCGTGCGGCGGAAATCGGCGATTTTCTTTAGAGAAAAACTCTTATTGCCGGACCCTGGTAAAAAAAATGGGATAAATCACGTTACTATATGAAGTAAATTACTTCTCCCAAACCTTTGGGTACGGTCCTTGATACCTAAAAATCGAGTGACCACAAAGCTCTGTCCGCCTGTGCGTCCGTCCGTCCCCCCGTCCGTCCGTCCGTCCCCCCGTCCGTCCGTCCGCACATCCGTCCGTCCGTCCGTCTGTTCGTCCGTCCGTCAGTTCGTCCGTCCGTCTGTTCGTCCGTCCGTCTGTTCGTCCGTCCGTCTGTTCGTCCGTCCGTCTGTTCGTCCGTCCGTCTGTTCGTTCGTCCGTCTGTTCGTCCGTCCGTCTGTTCGTCCGTCCGTCTGTTCGTCCGTCTGTCCATCCGTCTGTCCGTCTATCCGTCGGTCTGTCCGTCCGTCCGTCCGTCCGTCGGTCCCTCCGTCTGTCCCTGTGCCCGCCTGTCCCTCTGTCCGGCTGTCCCTCTGTTCGTGTCTCTGTCCGTACCTTTGCCCGTCTCTGTATCTGTCTGTTCGTCTATCCTTCGTTCCGTCCGTCCGTGGTCAATGCTATCGTCTAAACCGTGGAGACGATTTGCTCCAAAATTGATGTACTCCGATCGATTTGAACTCGAGGCCCTGCGAATGTGAAACCGATATTTTGATTTTGAGAGGTACATTACATAAAGACTCAACAGCATTTGCTAAATTTTCTCAAAAATTGCACCACATTTTTTGAATAAACTTTGTCCTTGTTTAGCGTAGAGAACGCATAAAATGTGGCGCAGGTCTCACTTTAGTTTCAATTTCAAAATTTATAAATTATCCCGGAAAGTTTGTGCAGTTGGAGACCGATATCCTATGATGTCCGATGATTTTGATAGCGCTTATTAATGAGAAACCTACTTTATAAATATACGATGCATGAAACGACAGTAGTCTTTCTCTACTGTTATGGGATATTTGTTTAACTGATGAAATCCAAAAAGATGTAATGTCTATATTCACGTTGGGATTTTTTCAGTTTTTAATCTGCCTCAACGTCTTCAACTAATTTAGAGTAGAGTAGTTCAAGGCAATGGTCTTTCCTAATAACGATCAATCACTTTTTATCGTCGTGATAAACCGTGCGGTCTCATAAGTAGATACGAAAGGATTTCTCACCCGGCTCACTGAAGATATATCAAGAGATGGAAAATACTTTTTAATGCTTTCTTCCTGCAAGTCTTTTTAAAATTAATTTTGAAATATGTGGGTCGGTGTGGCAGTTTTCATTAGACCAAACTTATCCCGTGATCTGTTTTTCAATTTTTGCAATCCACATCAAAAGTTGCTGCTGGAAAGAGCTAATTCTATAGATGAGAATGTTGTCACGTTTTTGTCCATCTTTACAAATATGTCTGCTAGAATGGCAACTTTATTGCACCAGGAATTATCACTGAGAAATTCAGCATATCGTGATTCTGCACAAGTAAAAAATATCACAAACTCTTACGTTTCTGCGTTCGACAAAAAAAAAGTTTGTTCAGCATCCATAACAGAACACAAACAATTATCGTCCGATTAAAATAAGTTGGTGATTGACAGTTGTGCTTCTGAAGCTGTAGCTTCGTGCAATATGAGTGTACTAGTAAGATCCCGTGCGATTAAATCGCACGGTTAGTCAAATAACCAAACTGTTTTCTGCTTAAATTCTTTTTTTGTATTCCAGCATTATAAACAACCTAACCTCACTAAGATCACTAACCTCTCATATTTCAAGATTTCTATTCAATGTAGAAAATCACGTTCACGTGCTTACACAACCTACACTAAATTGAAACAAACAAAAATGCTTGAGATTGCATTTCCCGCCACCGTCCGAGTGTAATTTTCTTCCGATAGATCGCGCGGCAATCAGATATTATAGATCCCGAATTACTACTTTTTTTAATATTTAGGTATTTTTAACGCTCTTTTTCAATACGAATGTCACATGTGCAGGTGAAAAGAAACACGATTTTTCAATCCATTGCTTCTTTATACAGATCGGTTTCGTATGTCGCCCAATTTATTGAAAAGACCAAACAGCCCTTTGAGAAATAATATATAAGAAAGAAAGATGATTTGATTACTTTAAGAAGTATTTATTTCAAATGTTTATTTTCGTGTCCCGGGATCACGTGCTCAGTGGTACACAACCTGTCAACGTCGCTCCCTTCCATTCGCAACTGTCAATCACCAACTTATTTTAATCGGACCATAAAGCTCTTGATTTCTAAGCTTTCCTTTCAATAGAATCATTTACTATTTCTTCAACAGTTCGCTACACCTCATTGAGCCAAGGCCCCTACGACTAGTAACGATAGCTTTTCTGTTAAGGAGTAAAAGAATGAAAATAATATCCAGGTTTTCTTTCTTAACTAAAACCAAAACACCTGCCAAATGACACGCCATTGCAGGACACCCGTCTGTACAAACATTTTAACAACACTCCCATGACAAACTGAGAGAAGCAAAATATTTGTTCGACGAATATAGGGAGAGTTAGGTTAACTGGACCAGTCAGATTAAGTGGTCCATGCTTTTAAATGTTGGAGGAAAGTGTTTCCTGCCCTTTCCAATGGATGGCATTTGTAGGATGACAAGGCTGATAATCTAAGCCACAATCATAAGTTGCAAGCCTTAATTTGTTCAGTGCAATAAGGAATTCCTATTCTGAAAGATCCGAGGTTTTTTCTACCACTCATCTACTTTGCATTTTTATTGCGATTGAATACGCCAAATTAATTGTTAGTGTTTCTGCCCTATAATAGTTTGTTTTGTTTTTAATAATACGTCGCGGCTTGTGTGTTTTCGGCATATAAAGAAAATATGTTCTGTGGGGTTAACTGGAGGGCCGGGAGGTTAGGTTAAGTGG
>JAHLJT010006259.1:0-27023 GCA_031308135.1 Acheta domesticus
TCGCAAATTCCACATATTTCCTAAAACGGGTGTGAAAATAAAAGCATTTCAAACAATGCATTTTATTTTCATTATTCTGAAAGATTCGATTCTATTTTGTCATCAAAAACTAGTATCACTGATTTCAATGGAACTTCATCTTTCTTTTCAGAAACTGGCCTTGGAAACACGTGGTGGAAGACATCGTCTGGCGTATGCGGCAAGCAGGTCTATACCAGCCGCTGAGGAAATGAATACCCACGTGTTTAACCAATACCAACCCGACCGCCCCACCTGATCTTCGAGGACGAGAAATGCAGACCACCCGCGTTCTGCAGTTGGCAGACCTGCTCCCGTATCTGCAGCTGCTGCTGGCGGGGCTCCTGTTGGCGGTCACGTGCTTCGCGGGGGAGATTTGCCACCGACACCGCTCGCTCTCCTCCCGTAGCCCTCCCCCTGACCAACACCCTGAATCCCCTCCCCCACCACCTACTCTCCTCTCATGACCCTCTCCCTCACCTCACCCCTGAATCCTCTCTCCCACCACCAGATCCGCCCTACCACCCACAATCTTCCTATTATGCTCACCTGAGCCCACCCTGAATCCCCTTTCCATATCCCTCTCCGATCCCTTAAACCACTGCCTCCCATGATCCCCACTCAGAATCCCTCCCCCACCACCCACTCTCCTCCTGTAGCTCTCCCCCTGACCCCAACCCTGAATCCCTGCCCACCACCCTCTCCGCCCCATCACCCACTCTCCTCCCATGATCCTTCCCTGACCACCGCCCTGAATCCCCTGCCTACCTCACTCTCCGTCCACCCCCCCACTCTGTCCACCCACACACCACTCCTCCGATATGATCCTCCCGACCCCAACCCTGAATCCCCTACCCACCACCCTCTCAGATTCATAAACTACTCTCCTTCCATGATCTTCCCCCGACTCCAACCATGAATCCCCTATTCATAACCCTCCCCGATCCATAAGCCCTCCTCATCCTCCCCCTGACCCCAAGCCTGAATCCCATCCCCACCACACTCTCCGCTCTCCCTCCCTTTTACATGGAGGCGCACCGTGTTCAAGCTTATATAGAGTAGGAAGTCCCATCGGAAAAGAAGTTGTGCCCATTCACAGCTACATGCGAACTGCATTCTCTTTTTTGAAGAAGCACGTGAATAAAAGAGAAGTCTCTGCTTTGCCCTCCTGTCTGCCCCTCCATTCACGCTGTCCACGGAGGCGCACGGTATCCAAGCCCTTTGTGTGACGTTGGTAAACAAAAATTCCAATGGTTGTGCTGAACACTGTATTGGTATACGTTTATTTACAATGAATATCGGAGATGTTCAACAAATACATACATACATCACCTTAATTAAGTAGATGAGTTGCCTGCACAGCCTTGTAGTTCCTTCATGAAGTAGTTAAGTTGCGCTTTCTCGAATACTACACTAGACAAAAACCTTGCATAATGGATATAAACCAGGACCACACTTTATAAAATTGCATTTTTATAAGGTTTAGGTAAAAGTTGATTTGTACATATTTTTGAATACATTATTTAGTTATTGTGGTATGAAGGTGGTATTACTTAACCTTTAATTACTCGCGTTTCTTTTTTACACGTAATTACTTGCGCGGCCGACTGAGTGTACCAACAAAGAAACGATTGCTTATGAAATAGCAAAAGCAATAATTGCGATAAATTGGTGTTATTTTTTAAGAAAAATGATAACTTATTGCACAAAATAATATTTCCTGTTAATTATATGCTATATATGAAATTTACAATACGAAATGTAATAAGGCATACAGTTGCATAAGGCTTATTGTTAAGTTTTAGGTCGCGGAACGCGCCCCAAATTAATTATTAATTCAATAAAAATAGTTATATATTTGTAATATAAATAAAAAATTATAAATCGCTTAATAGCAATAAGAAATAAAACACCGTTAGCACTGACTCTATGAGAATATTAAAAAAGAGAGAATAAAAAAAAACATCTGAGCAATATATTTCTTTGCATTTACGAATAACAATAGTCTCCGATGAAATTCTGCCTCCGAAGTTTGAATGTTTTGCTGCCTCCAAAGTTTGAATGTTTTTGAAAAAGTATTTCAGATACAAAATACTTCGTTCAAAAGTATGTTAGATAAAGTACAAGATACTTCCGTCAAAACATTTTAGACACAAAATAAAAAATAGTATTTTAAATTACTATTTCAAATACAAAAAAAACAATCAATACATATCCAGTTTCACAATTTATTTCTCAAAACTTGATTGTGATTTACCATAGTGTACTACAATTGGACAGGTTTCTCTTCAAAACTTCTTAGTTTTTGAAACATTGTATCTCTAATGTTTCTTCTTGTAATTTAATTGATAATTCCATTAAACATCAAATTTTGTTTGATCGTGTTTCCTTTTTCCTGCGTATTGAAGAACTAGACGTTAAACTTGTTTATTTTAACTTCTTGCATTAGTATCACTATGCTGATTCATCTTTTCTTTCTTGCTACGGAGTAGAGAGAAAGTTATGTAAAAAATGGCGAAAATTGGGCAGAAAAAGTTTTGTAACAGAGCCCTGGTAAAGAAAAAGTGGATAAATCCAGTTGCTAAATTTAGGGGAGGGGAATTCTCTAATACGTGGTGTAGCAAGAATCCATGTTTTGTGGGTCCTTGAACCCGAAAATTCGAATGACGTTGTCCCCCGTCCGTCCGTTGGTCTACCCATCTGTGCGTCCGTTTGTCCGTCTGTGAACAATGTTAGCGGCTAAACAATTCATCCGATTTTCTCCAAACTGATATTTGCGAGTCGATCTGGCTGGTGTCGCCCATGAATTTGCCTTTGAATTTGAAAACAATGTTTTTAATTTTGAGGGATACTTTACACGAAGTCTCTAGGGCAATTTTTTTTAAATTGCTCCATCGTTTTTGATTAATTTTTCGGCAGTGTGAAGGACGTTCAAGAAAATGATGTAGGTCTCATGTTTGTTGAAAGTCCTGATTTTTCGAAAATTTCCAAAGTTGAAAAGTTTTTCGGCGTCTTCCTACAACTATAATATTAAAATAGGTTTTTTCCTTAAAGAAATAGGTTCCTTAAAGATAGAATTGGAAATAGGTCATGTACAATTTACGGGCGAGAAAGTACGTGCTGTTTTAGCACCACTTGTCCCCTATGTGAATTCTGATATTCTGGACCACTCATTTTTGTAGTTGTCAAATTCATTCATCACACGAAGAGGAATTCCTCTAAAATGTGTAAAGAAAATTACCAGTTCAAATAGTATCTACTAAAAAAGAATGACCAGTAAATTCATAGTCTATTGCAGTGGGCGTAGCTTCAGTTGGTGTCCCTGGGGCGAAGATAATGGTGTCACCCCCTCCCCATAAATTAAGTATAAAATATACTGTATTGCTGCATTGATTAGTACATTATTTTATTAAAAATACAAACATATTTGCACATATAAAAAATTTGCAAACATATTTGCACGTATAAAAAATGTATGTAATTAAGAATAATTGCAATATGATTGCTAATTAAGTCATAATCTATGCTTATGATTTAAATGTGTACTTATTAAATTAATAGTAATAAGTTTTAATTAAACCATAAAAATTATATAATTTCAACAATAAATTTTCAAAATACCAAAACTAAAAACTAATTATACTATAAAATTTTTAAGTAAATGATTTAAATTATATAATTCCAACTACAAAATAATTTAATTGGTGTCACCCGGGGCGCGCCGCCCCCCTCCCCTAGCTACGCCACAGGTCAATTGTACATCATTGTGTGCACTTAAAATTTATAATATTACTGCTTATTATTTTCAGCTTTAAGTGTATCTTAAAAACTTGTAGTCGTCGCATGAAGGAACCACTTATTGTCTCTTTCGCAGGCTTACAAATTTCTTTTGCACCTTTGGGATCTTAACTCTTCAATAAGAGTGAAATACGATCCATTTAGAATAGAACATTTTGAAGATTTATCAATTTCCTCACTCAATTTCGTAGGATTAGCTCTTGACTCGGCACAAGTACAAGCTTTTGCGCACAACCGCCCTCCAGACAGGTGGTGATGCAATATTGTAACAATACAATGTACGTCTGTGAAGCCTCCAAAATCCGTTAATCGATATCTCGAAGTGTCCTCTGGAATTAAATTTTCTTGGATGAACCAAAAGTTTAAGTTATCAAAAACGTTTCTTTTAAATACTGCTATAGGGAATGAAAAATGCTTCGAAAGATCAAAAAATCGTGTTATCGACGTTTGTGTTTCCAGGTTTGACTACATAATAACAATAATAACTAAAACACTGTTTAACACTGACTCTATGAGAATATTATAATAATAGAAAATAAAAACAATTAGAGCAATATATTGTTACATTTTATTAAAAAAACTAATAATTTTCGCGCAACATTGCTTGTAATATGAGCAATTTTAAAAAATTACAAAAATAAGATTTTCTCAAAAACGGCTCCAAATTTTTTGTTTAAACTTTTGGCAGAGGATAATACTAATATACTCCATCAGATGACAAGAATGGCATATTGCTCAATACGTTTTTCAAAAATTACAAAAAATGTAAATTGTTTGACTTGTCTTTCACTCCTCAAAATTTACCTGATAGATGTATTTATTGTTCAATGTGTTTGTTTACACAAGCTTCAAATTATTTCTAATGATGAAATGTTCATAAGTGGTCCATAATAGAGAAACAAAATTGGCAAATTGTCTGAAATGTTTGAACAAAATTTCTCAAAAACTATTGAAAATTTTTCGCTAAAATTCTCAAGAGTGGAAGAGAGTTCAATTGTCTTCCATATTCCTGAAGTTTGATTTCGGCCAAGTTATTTGGTGCCCCAAAAATCAAAATAATGCTGAAAAAAGTAGGAATTTTTTAATTACATTAAAAATGAAAACTATCCATTGCACCGAAACGAATAGGAAACCATCGCGTCAATTGAAAAGTTTTCTAAATATTTGTTTTAAAACATTTTCTCGAAGGAGTGTAAATATTCCTGGAAATGTGATTTTTTCCACCTGTTGTATTCGCTCAAAAGGGGACAGTGATTTTGAAATTGAACCGGTTACCACGACTGTTGTGTCTCGGGAAGTCAGGAAAAATAAGAGAAAAGATTAACAAGATTTATTTCCTGTAGCCACTCGCTACGTCCATAGAATTACAGAGTACAATGCCAGGTCGAACTAAAAACCAGACGATGTCCCATGTAGAATACAAAATCACCAAACCAATAACCAGAGTTCAGTTGCCAAAATATTGCCGTGTCGCTATACCAGGTTTACGGACTGTTTATCACTTTGAACTCTCGCTCTTCCGTTATCGCACTCTCTCTGAAGCCGCGCGCGTCCAGCGCGCCGCTTATCAGTTGCTCGGCCCACTCCCCTCTCCAGCGCCGAACCACGGGAGGAGGGGAGACGGGTCCGCCTTTCTCCGTGCTGGTGTTGATAATGCGGTTCCGCTCCACCGCGCCTGCGGAAGATTTCCGCGGTGGCCGGGCTGACGTCAGCACGCTGCTGGCGAGCCTCACTAGCCGTGGCGGTCAATTCAACTACTTTGATAGCCACGACAATGACCAGACAGTTGTTATTAAACAATGTGTGATTTTGTTTCGATTCAGA
The DNA here is from genome assembly GCA_031308135.1 of Acheta domesticus. Taxonomy (NCBI): domain Eukaryota; kingdom Metazoa; phylum Arthropoda; class Insecta; order Orthoptera; family Gryllidae; genus Acheta; species Acheta domesticus. The sequence goes on from JAHLJT010006259.1 coordinate 5,641, forward strand.
CTAATTGACACGATAGAAAAGTTATCACTGAAATTTAGAAAGAATATTAAGTATACAGAGAATATTAATTAAGAATATTATGTGTGTTGGTCAGTCGTAATACATATTAGTGCTATGGTTTAAGTGTCATCGTAGTGTATTACTTTTGTTGTAAGTTCCATTTAAATTGCCGAAAGTGATACAGCTAAAAAGTGCGTAAGTATTTGAGAAATGTACGTAAAATTTGACAATGATGAAACTACAATTTGCGTTCATCATTTTTGAATCGTTTCTAGTTAAAATATTTTGTTTACTCAGGGTTTCCCTGACGTAAGATCATTTTTTCTTTTGTTACACAAATTAGTTTTTTAAAGATTTCTCACGCCGTTAAATGCACATTTCCAGCAACTTATAACTCTTGTTTGTGTGAGTAATAGTGCTTAAAAGGATTTCTAATGAAGTATTTCGAAAACTCAAAACTTTTGTGTGAAAAGAACTTCAAATTTCGAATTTACGGGTGGCGCTTAAACGCCGTTTTCGAAAACTGATTCAAATTTTCCAAAGAAAATTGCCGTTTAAAGCGAGCGTAAACTGATCTTTAATATTCCTTCTTTCTACTATTAAGAAATTTCAGTTCTACTATTAAGAAATAATAAAAGTAAAAAATGTAATTTTGGCGACCGTAGATGGCATTCGACATGAGAATAAGTCAAGTCTGAATAGCTAGCTGAGACCAAAGGAAATAAAAAACTAATACGGGAGAGTTTGTGCCATTCTGTAGCACCACTAGTTACTTTCCCGCATACATACGTATGTACGGCGTAATATAGTATAGAGAAAGTTATGTAATGCCGTGCGAAAAACCGCAAATTTTCGGCAGAAATAAATTCATTGGCGGGACCTGATAACGATAAAATGGCTAAAACCATTTGCTAAATTAAGATAAAAAATCTATCACGTCGTGTAGCCAGAACCCCTATTTTGTGGGTCCTTGAAACCGAAAAAACCCATTAAAAGCTAAACGTCCGCCCGTCCGTCTGTGAACACTACTAGCGCCTAAACAATGCATACGATATTTTTCCAAATTGAAGAAACACCTGTCCATCTGGCTCTGTTGGAATGTTTGAGATTTGTAAACACTTTCTTCAAAATGTGGGGGGTATTTATATGAAACCCCCCGGACATTTTCAAAATTTTGTCAAATGCGGCTCCAATTTTTTTGTAAGAAATTTTTTTTTTTATTTTAATTTTAAAATTTTAAATTTCTGTAAGAATAGAGTAAAATACACTCATTAAGGAAGCATAGGTTCGTTTTTCACAGTTAACTCTGAATTTTCGAAATTCGCCAAAAATTTAATTTTCTTCGGCGTCTTCCTACAACTACAAAATTGAAAATGGAAATTTTTCCTTCCCAAAAAAATTGTTCTCCAAAGTGAGATTTTTTAAAAATTTATGTATATTTTTTTGAAAATTTTAGTAGTTTTCGCGCAATATTGCGTGGAATATGTACAATTTTAAAAACCACAAATTCAAGATTGTCTCAAAAACGTCTGCAAATATTTTCTTTAAATTTTCGAAAGGAATAGTACTAAATCTTTTCTGTGTGATGACGTAAACGCTTGCTCTATTCTCTTGTTTGTTTGTTTTTTCAAAAATAACAAAAATTATTTTTTATTGAGTTCTCACGTCGTTATTAATTATTTTAGCGGCGATGTTTTTCACATTATTATATTTCTGAGTGCATGTGCTTTACGTAATGTCAAGTAAAGTTTCTCGAAAACTCAACCGTTTTCTGTGAAAACTACCTCAAAATTCCGCATTTTCAGAAACGCTCAAACGCCATTTTCTCGAAAATGGCTCCAAATACTTTCTTTAATCTTTTCGAACGGATAATTCCAATTGCTCTGTTTAATATGACGTAAGGTTCATTTTTGAGTATTTTTTTGTTTTTTCAAAAATTACAGTAATGTATTTTGTTGAAAGATTTCTGACACCGCTAATACGTACGTTTTATACAAATTGTATACACTATTGTATTTGTGAATTAAAGTGCTAACTTCAAATAAAGCTTCAGAAAACACAAAAGATTCCTGTGAAAAGGAGCTTCATATTTTGCATTTAATATTATTTCGTTGGGTATTTAGTTAGTTAATTATAAAATAAAATGTATAAAAACATCAATAAAGGATATTTCCTTCACATTCAATAACAAAACTATTAACTATTGACTCGAAAATGGAAGTTGAAAAATACGGTACGGAGTGGCGCACGCGCCTGCTGGTGGGCAATGATGAGACGCGCCCGCCGGAGGAGCGATGAAACCCCATTCTCTTAAAAACGGCTTAAATTTTTACTTTCTCGCCTTACGAATACTTCGTAAGAAGAGAAAGTTATGTAATCGTGCGGCGGAAAACGGGGAATTTTCGCCAGAAAATCTCTAATAGCAGGGGTTTGGTGACAGAAAAGTGGATAAAACCTGTTGCTAAATTTAGAAAAAAATTCCTCTATCTCGTGGTGTAGTCAAAATCCATGATTTGTTGGTTCTTCATACTTCAAAATCGATTGACGGCATTCCGTCCGTCTGTCCGTCTGTGGTTAACGCTAGCGCCTAAACCGTTCGGTCGATTTTCTACAAAATTGATATTCCCCGATGGTTTTGACTCGTCTCAAGGCATCTTGAATTTGAAACCGGTATCTTAGTATTTGAGGATACTTTACATGAAGCACATTTTGAGATTTTATGAATTAATAAAATGGCTCCAAATTTTTTTGATTATATTTTGTTGTTGAATAGTGCGAAGAACGTTGAAGGAAAGGACGTAGGTATCATTTTCGTTAATAGGCCCTATTTTTCGAAAATTGCAAAAAAACTGTTTAAAAACGGCAAAACTGAAGATAGAGATTTTCGCCTCAGACAAAGTGGGTTGTACAAAATTAGCACTTCAAATAGGGTCATGCAGGGACCGAAAAGATATTGAATACCGGTAAAAATACCAGTAAAATACCGGTATTTTTTCATACCGGTATAAAATACCTTTATTCTTTTATACCGGTAAAATACCTTTATAGGACGTCTATACCGATATGGACGTCCATAAAGGTTATACCGGTATTTTCAATGGAAATACTGCCGCGTGCCCCACACGCGCGCCACAAACGTGTGCGCCACAAACGCGTGCAACACACTCGCTCGCGGCAAACCCACGCGCGCGCTAACAACACGCGCGCGCCAAACGCACGCGCGCGCCCACACACGCGCGCGCCAAACACGCGCCCCAAATACATGCGCGCGCCAAACACGCGTGCGAGTCAAACACGCGCGCGCACCAAACGCGCGCGCCCACACACGCGCACGCCCACGAACGCGCGCGCCGAACAAACACGCGCGCCCAACAAACGCGCGCGCCGAACAAACGCGTGAGCCGAACAAACGCGCGCGCCGAACAAACGCGTGAGCCGAACAAACGCGCGCGCCGAACAAACGCGCGCGCCGAATAAACGCGCGCGCCGAACAAACGCGCCCGCCGAACAAACGCGCGCGTCGAACAAACGAGCGCGCCTAACACGCTTGCACGAATCACACGTGCGCTACACACTCATGCGCAATAGACTCACGCTCTATACACTCTCGCGCTATATACACACGCTCTTTCTTTCTCTTTTTCTCTTTCGTTCTCTTTCGATTTCTTTCTCTCTCTCTCTTTCTCTCTTTCTCACTCTCACTCTCTCTCACAGTACACATTCGGCAAAGCGTTTGTTGGGGCCTACGGTCAAACATCCTTCTCTCATATTTTAATTCTACTCACTGCGAAAAAAAATTAATAGCCTGGAGTATATAGGTCGAGTGCGTTATCCTTTGCCGAACCGGAGACGCCCATGGGTCGAAACGCTGACCTCCGGAAACTGCCTACGCAACGGCGCAGTTCTGGCAGCACTTACAAAGGGAAACTGATTCCGAGAATCGGAATGCGCCAAGGAACGTTGCATGAAGTCTTATCAACCGATGTCAGATTTCTATCGCCTTCGTTCTTTCACAACAGATGTCGAAGGTCATATCCTGGCAGAGTCCGCAGGCCCGACCACGCGCGCTCCCCAAACGCGCGTTCGCTCGCCAAACGCGCGTTCACTCGCCAATCGCGCGTTCGCTCGCCAAACGCGCGTTCGCTCGCCAAACGCGCGTTCGCTCGCCAATCGCGCGTTCGCTCGCCAAACGCGCGTTCGCTCTTCAAACGCGCGTTCGCTTTCCAAACGCGCGTTCGCTTGCCAATTGCGCATTCGCTCCCCCAAACACGCCTTCGCGTGCCCAGACTATTATAATAATTCTTTCTCAACCAACAACAGAACTCGACCTAGGTTGAATGTCTGGTGACGAAAATGCGCCAACGTTGAGACTCGAACCCTAGGACACCCGATCAGAAAATCTGCGAGTCCATAATTGTTCCTCTGAGCCATCTCAGCGTAAAAAATCAGAATGTTTCCCCTCCGAAACCTGTATGATTATACTGAAATATATAATCATAAGAAAATACCGGTAAAATACCTCTAAATAGAGGTATTTTACCGGTATAGACGTCGAATAAAGGTAAATACCTCTAAAAATACCGGTATTTGACGTCTTATACCGGTATTTTTTAAGGTACTATTATTCGATTTCTGAAGCGTATGACATGTCAAATGAACAGTTGTCTAGTATATATCTGTATGAACCAATTTAAGTAAAAATTATGAGCATTTTAACGCTAAATTGTAATACAATATAACCAGAAGTCATGCGATAAACTTACAATCCCTAACGGTTTAGAAATTATGATTAATTTCTAGGCTTACGAATACTTCGTAGTGCGGTTTATCGCTTCCTTTCTTGGGTCATGTTTGAAAGACATGTTTTTCGCATGTTGAAAATTACCGGCTCCTAATGATAAAATTGATAGAATTAAGTTTTGACTAAAATATAAGTAATTGCGATAAATGTCGTGGAAATGTCTGTATATATTTGTTCAAATTTTTAAGTTTTAACAGTTTTTGATCTCTCTTCTTATATTTGTAAAGCGTATTACCATCGTTTCAATTGTTTCTTTGTCATGCATTTACCATTTTCTATTTTTCTATTTACCGGGTTCTATTCTTTCATGGCTTTGTTCGACAGAGGCGGTGTTGGCGTTACGTAGTGGTATAATTGCCGGTTCGTTGAATTTGAGTTTCGTTTGTCGGGTCTCGGTACCGAAATGGTTTGCTGGTATAGTACACTTTTTGCTTGTTTATGGAGTAGTGGAATAGCAATAAGGACCGTGTAGAAGCAGAGCGAGAAAGTATGTGCGTTGGAAGCATCACTAGTTTTATATAGCGCTCAAATAGCGGAGTACGTGATGTTATGGAGGTTATCTACATTGTATGTCCAAAAAAGAGATCGAGTACCGTGCACCTGAGCCAGCTGGTTCAATGATCAAGAAGTATCCATTCTGGCCACAGAGTGCAGTGTTGTCGATTTAACTCCTGTATCTTACTGTAAATGGTGCCACATGAGTTTCCACTCCTGTTCTATATTCCTCCATGGGATAACTGAACATTCCTTTTACTAGCAAGAGAGCGCTGGAGTCCAGCATCTCTATCAGATCCTGTAAGAGACTATGATACCTCCAAGTGGAACAATATTAATGACATCAACAATACATACTAACAGAACACATGTCTTTTTAGAATGAACTAATAGAATGGCCAACCCGTGTGGAAAGAGTCAATAGTAGGATATTTCTGCTGAGTACTGGGATGAAGCTGATTAAAGAACAGACTGTACATGTTAACATGTATTAAATTTAATGTAATGAAAAAAAAACAACTTTTGTTTGCAGTTCAGTACATGATTGTCAGTTGATTCAGTTGATTGCCTAAAGAGCAAAAATTCTGTTTTAGTGACTCATGCTCTTTGTGAAATCACCGATTCAGTTATTTCCTGCGACAACGGGGAATTGTAACAAATAATTTTCCCCGACAGAGATTCGAATATAGCGAAACTTGCCTCCGAAGAATGGAGTTTGTGCCCGTCTTTTAGTTATCTGGCTACTGTGATTACACATGACACTAGTACTTATATAATGGTAATATGTGTATGATGGTTTCATTTCTAGCATTAGGAAGCCGAAAACTCCCGAGAAAGAGAAAAAAATGTCCTTCGGGTGCTCAAAGAAGACATATGACAAGTTCTTCAGCAGAACATATACAAAGATTCAGATGTTACATACATTGTCATAACAGAGATCTGTATTGTTGTGGCACATAGTAACCAACAACGTGGTATCCGTAAGTTAAATAAAATAGTATTTCATGTGCCCAGTAGCATCATGAATCTATTACGACCCTTGTACTTCTTTTTCTCTTTCGCAGCCCCTCGATTAACCTCCAGGTCAAGAAAGTGATTATTTTTTTTTAAAAACTTTTATTTTAATAGCTTTGATAACCTTGTATTTTAACAGTACTAATTTCTTTCTTTCTGTCAAGAATGCACCTTAGGCCACGTTCATTCCATTATAGTAAGTGAAAGTATCTTCCTGGTACAGACGTAGCCGGCGGCATAGTAACATTACAGTATGCAACAAGTTGTTTCTCCTAAATAAAGTATTACAACATTTTTAAGCAAGAACACAAAAACTTTGAAATTATGGTTTAACCTTATAAGTAATTACAGATGGATATGGATATGGATGGATATGGATGTTACTTGGTATCATTAACTTATCCAATATTCAATAAAATAGAAGACAATAATTAAATATCAGGTGGAATCAAAACATTATTTATAAATGAATCCATCAATTAAAAAGTATGATACTTAGGGGCAAATTGCAATATAACTAAACTTGTCATGGCCACGACTGTAAAGCCTTATATGAAACATAACAGGAATGATACAATGATTCATAAATGATACAATGGGAAATATTACAATACAAATGATACGATTACACAATTCGTAGAAATGTTATGTTACGGTAAATACGAACGAGTGATTATAAAATACATATTAAAATTTTAACTATATAATTTATCCATATTTCAAGCCATCATACGTAATAATTGATTCCTACAAAGTCTACATTGAGAAGAAATAATTATTTTACACTCTTACTGGTAAGCTGCGCCAAAAACGTTTCAGACAAAATTCAGCTAGCAGCAGAGGAGTTGAAACATGAATTCTAACTGCTAAAGAAACGCAGAAGAAAGGTTGACGGAAGAGATAATAGCGGGAAACATAATGCAATATGATGCACGGATTGTCGACAGGAACCGAAAAAATGCACCACTCACTGCGCCAGCGCCAATAATTAAAGATTAAGAAAATCTTCAGTTTTTAGTTCAAGGAAGTCAGCAAATATTTTAACTTTTACATTGTCGGAAATAAAAGATCTAAAATATCTAAATTTTTCTGTTACAAGACCATCAATAAAGATGCGTTTGCATACATACCTAGAAGTGCTACAGAATTGCACAGACTTTCCCGTTTTAGTTCTCTAGTTCCTTGAAACTGGGCTAGCTATTCGGAATCGCCAACACCCCTCTATCGCCGCCCAAAGTACATTTTCATGACGTTTTCTTAATTTTTACTTTCCCGTATACGTACGTATACACGGAGTGATATACTACTACTACTACTAAACTACTACTACTACTACTACTAGTAGTAGTAATAATAATGATAATAATAATAATAATAATAATAACAACAACTCCACCTAGGGAGTACACGACCTTGGAGTTGGTGGAGCTTGAGTACCCCCCTTGAGCCTGAGAGCTATGTCAGTGGTAGCCCAGCTACTGGTAGTGCCTCCCTTACGAATAGGTTGAAGGTGAGGTGTCCGACGAAGAAGTACTCCATTTTGAGGAGAGTGGATAGTAAGTAGAGAGGGAAGGGTCATGAACCTTTGCACTTACTGTTGTCAGCCCATAGCGGGTACAGGAGAGAACTGGTTGGCATACCAGGCCACTCATTAGAGTGGAGGCCCGAACCTTGCATTAGCCAGCGAAGGAGGCTGCCTTCAGCAGTCAGTGAAAATCCGTAGGGTTTAGTAATGCCGACTGGCGATCGGAGGGACCCCTTGCTGGGCCCTGCGGGGGGATGCCCCGAGGCCACTGTGGGTCGCAGTAACGGATGGCAGGAAACAACCCGAGGGTTAATTTGTGATCTGTCACCTCGAACTTACGTCCTGCGAATCTTCAATTCAAACCAATGAGCAAAATGATAGAAAAAGAAATGTAATGTATTTTAACGTGCCTTGTTCTACCAATGTCCCATACCTGCTCAGACACCAACTAATGTCATCTTGTATACATTTGGCCATCCACGGATGTTAGTCCCAGGGACCCAGAGCCGGCAGTAGCTCGAAGCCATCGTCAGAGATGGACCCGGGACGAATTAAAGGAAGTGATGTGGTGCTTTTACTATGCAAAAGTGAAAAATGGGCGCTCAGAATAGAAGTTTTCAAGGTATGAAGAGAGCGGAACCCAGATATGAGACCTACCCTAGTCTCAAAAAGCAGTCAAGCTCAAAAAGCAGTCAACGACGATACATACTCACCAGTGGAAAATTCACAGCAGAACAACTTGCTGACATTGAGAGAAATGCGGAGTATGTACTTCGCTCTAACAATCCACATGACGAACATGTAGAATTGAAATGATGATCCCGGAAGGTTCATCTCTTTCAGTGAAACACACGTCAGTGGTGAAATTCATCTGGCAATGAATTACACGATAAGGACATGATGCGAAATATCCTTCGGCGCGAGATAGAAAGAGTTAGTCAACTTCCGTTTGAATCTCGCAAACGTTGAGGAGAATAAACGAAAATGCCAAAGCTAAAAGAGTGATAGAAACAGTGAATTCTGTTCTTAAATGAGGTGGTCGAGACCCCAGACAGAGATCTAGATATTACTGAAATCAACACATCATATTGTCAACTGGATATCTAGTATCTCAGATAATTTTGGGGTCAGCCAAGAACACCGACGGCCGACAGCAAAACAGAGTAAACAGCTCTATACCCCCATGGATGAACAGAATTATGAAACGGATAGCCGACACCCGGCGCGAAATACCACTCTTAGCTGAAGCATCTTCTAAATCAACGCACACCTCGAAAGTTCACGAAAAATATTCAATGTTGAACAAAAATACCAAATTGAAAATGACACCAGCAGGCTAATGGTAGTTGAAAAGCTAAAAGAGAAAATTCAAGCATGGGCTCAAAGAATTAGACGTTACAAACGTAGAATAGATTTCCGTGTACAGAACCGGTTGTTAGAACAGACGCGAAGAGATTCTATCACAATCTTACTCAAAAACCGAATGCCAAAGCTGTTACTCCTTCAAGATGACGTCGAAGTATTTTGGGCAGGAATCTGGGAGGAAGCATATCCTACAACAAAGACGCATCTTGGCTTCAATCTGAAGTTGATGCTGCCGATGAACTTGTAGAAACAGTGGAAGATGTTCACGAATTCTCGGAAGAGGACGTCTTCCAAGAAATTTAAGAATATGGGAAACTGAAAATCCTCCGAGGTTGATAAGATCTTGATTTATTGGATTAAGAAATTAACAGCAATACAGTCTCATCTAGCAAAGGCTGTTAATAAAATTTTAGAAAACCCAAAAGAACTCTCGCAATGGCTCACACGCGGCATCACCCAAAGAGGGAGACAGCGCTTTTGCTACCCAAAGAGGGTGACAGCTCTTTGGCGAAGAACTACACGCCAATCACTTGCTTGCCAGTACTGTACAAGGTTATAACTGCAGCCATAGCTGACAAAATATACAGACATCGAAAGAAAATCATCTGATGCCACTGGACAAAAAGGATGTCGTTAAGGTTTCTCTGGGATTAAAGAAATATTGCTACTGAATAAAGTCATCTTCATTCATGTAAAGAAATGAAAACGTAATTTGATTGTGGCTCGGATAGACTACCAAAGTCCTTTGATAGTGTTTAGTTATCGATGTTGCTGTACCTTGCGATCAAAAACGTCGTTACCAAGGAGGCAGAGAAACGCCTTAATAGAAGAGTTTGGAAATCGAGATCAGCCGAATGTGGGGCGTAAAAGCACAGGTCGTCCCGATAGTTATCGGAGCTCTGGATTTGTTCCGCAAAATTTGTGTAAGAACTTGTCTAAACTCCCAGGTAATTCAAAAGACTGGAAGTGCAAAAAATCTCTTTATTTGGCAGCCCACATTTGCACAAAGTAATTGTAGAGGCACCGACAGTCCCTAGATCTACTCCTTAGGTAGCTGGTTGCAACCTGGAGTAGATTTTATATTCAGCCGACACTAACATCGTAAGTCGTGATTTAGATGAAAAATAATAATAATACATTGAGTACCCACTTTCACATCGTACAGTATCAGCTCAGTAAAAGAGTATTTAAATGTTTTTTGAATACTCGCAATGTTTTTACATTTCCTAACATTTTCGGGAAAGCTATTCCTCACTCTGCTTGTTGCTACAAAGTAAGATTTATTATAAAATTGGTGTTGCTTTTAGGAATATTGCATAGCAATAAGTTCTGGAATCATTTTGTTTGAGATAAAACATTTTATGTCAGAGGTAAGTATTTACTCCCGTATTTAATATCTTGTAAAAAATTCACAAATCTATGAAACAAGCGTCTACCTTTCACGTTTCATGTGTGATTTGCTTTATAGAAATGATATGCCCGATATTGATTATACTTTCTGATATTGTATTGAAACCTAAGACGTGCATTTTGAACTCTTAGAAGTGCAACAGCGGTTGATTTCTTTATGTTTCCGTACACGATATCACCGTAATCAAGCAGGGGAGCAGAAGGGATTTTACTATAAGTTCTTTGGTTTCGAGTGGAAGGCAATTGTAAGCACATTTGAGTGAGTACATTCAGACATACCCTTTGCGGCAAGTGTCCTGAGCATGAGGTTTCCAGTTTAGAAATTTATCGATGGTCAGACAGAGATTTTTATCTTGAGAGCAGAACGGAACAGTAGTGTTGTCCAAAATTATACCAGAAATTTTTAGAGTTTGAAGCGTTTTGTGAAACCGGCAGGACCCAATTAATTGATTGAGATTCTAATGGGTTTAGCTTAAGGCCATTTCTCTCTGACCAATCAAGTAAAGAGGCCAAATCGTGATCTGTCTTACAAACTAAATGAGCCCCTTCAGATGGTTTCCCGCTGACATAGAGCTGTAAGCTGTCTGCATACATATGATGACTGCACATTGATAACACAAAGGGGATATTATTAACATATTCAAAAAGAAAAGTGGACCTAGTACGGAACCCTATGGTACTCCGCGTAAAACTGACTTAGGGGTGAAAAGTATTCTCAACAACAACAACCTGTTCTATTACTAAAATAACTTGAAATCCACGATAAGGTAGAATCAGAAAAAACTGAGGCATTTACATTTTGCCAGAAGCACATCATGGTCTACTATATCGAAGGCCTTGATAAAATCTAAAAGCGTTAATGTTGTTATATTGCCTTCATCCGGAGATTGACGAATGTCTGCGGTGACTCGTAACAAAGTCGTTAGCTTTCTTCTACCTTTCCTAAAACAAGATTGCAAACTATTGAAAACATCATTTATGGCGAGATACTTGTCTATTTGTTGACGTACAATTTTTTCTAGGACTTTGGATTATGTTGTTAATATACTGATAAGTCGGAACACAAGGATTTAACGAATTTAAACATTTGGGGAGGGGACGTATGTAAGCTAGTTTCCACACTTGGGGAAAGTTTCCGTTGTTAAAGAAAAGCTTATTATGTAAGTGCTGGATGAGCGTTTTTTAAAACCAATTTTAATTGCTTGGTCGTTATATCGTCAGAGACTTTGAATTTGATTTGAGTGTCTTCACTATTTTTTCGACATCTTGGCAAACAACAATGTTGAAATAGAAGCTATCGTCCCATGGTGGCGCTTGTAATTCCAGAAAGTGAAGTGACTTTTCTTTAATATAGGGTCTATTGGTTGTGCAACGGAAGCAAAAGCAGTAGCAGGAATGTCTAGGGACGCGTTGCATGTTAATAGTCATATCCATAAATGTGCATATTAAACGTCATTACCTTTCAAAAAGTTACTTTTATTCTTTAAACTTTTGGCAGGGATAGTGGTAGATGTACTCTATCAGATGGCATAAAAGCCATATTGCTCTATAGGTTAATTTGTTCAAAAATTACAAAAATGTAAATTTTTTCACATGTTTCTCACGTCGATAATATTTACATTAGTGGCGATTTTTTCACATTATTATATTTACGCGTACATGTGTTTTAAATATGTCAAGTGAAGTTTCTCGAAAACACAACTGTTTTCTGGGAATAGTAGCTCAAAATTACGCATTTTCAGAAATGCTCAAACGCCATTTTCTCATATATGGCTGCAAATTTTTCTTGAAACTTTTGTAATGGATAGTGCTAATTACACTCTTTAGTATGGCGTAAAGTTTATTTTGAGTAATTTTTTTATTTTTTCAAAAATTACATAATTGTGATTCTTTTGAAAGATCTCTCACATATTTAATGTGCACATTACCAGCATTTTGTAAAGCAATTTCATTGATTATTATATTTGTGAGCGTATGTTCTTGAAATAACTTCAAATAAAATATTTTGAAAACTCAAAACTTTTTCTGTGAAAATAAGCTTCAAATTTTGTATATTTAGTAGCGCTAAACCGCAATTTTCTTTAAAACAGCAGATAATTTTAAAATGAAAATTGCTTTTTAGGACTAGTGTTTTTGTGTTCTTTAGTATTCTAAAATTAATATATTTCATTCTACCAATAGGAAACCGAAAAATTAAGAAAATGATAATAGTATATTATGCATTACTTTATAATGTTGTCCTTTTTTGCACGAATAAGAAGATATACCGAACGAAAGACGTTTGAAAGTGAGAACTCCTAACGTCGTTTGTTCGGTAATATCTTCTTATGAGTGCAAAAAAGTAACATTGTAAACGAGTACTTACACAATTTTTTTATAACAGTATTATAAGGATTTAAGGAAACGAAATTAATTTGGATGTTAAGTTGTAATTCGTAGTTGTAGTAGTTCTCGAATTCATGTTTTAAACGTCATGAATGCTACCTAAGCAACTAATTTGTTTACAAATGGCAATTAGTTTGAAAGTCGCGATTCAAACATAATGGATTTGCTCAGAGGAATTAAGGAAGAAGCTGCAAAAGCAGAAAATGCTATAATACCGAAAAGTGTTGCAAACTTCATGAGAAAGAAAACGCAAAGTTTAGGAAATGGATGTATGGAAAATATGCAAATTTATTATGCGAAGCTGTTGTTCTTTCGTATCTTTCCGAGCAGTTTGGTTAAGTTTGTATAATGCGCATGCTAAAATAAAGACGTTTCTTAATTTAATGCATGATTCTTTAAACATTAAGTCCACAGCATGTAAAGCGTCGACACTATGGTGCACTTATTGCAAATTAAAGCAATTCTAAAGGTCAAAGACAATATTGATATTGGAACTTTTCATATAGTAAGTTTACTTATGAAACAAGCAAATGTGGGATATCAACTTATAAAGGCAATGGTATTTTACCATTAAGCTGTAAACACATATCTTACAAAAGCTGATGATGAAACTTTTCTTTTAATGAAGGTGTATTAATGACAGTGGCAATAATAGTAAAGTTTTATTTATTAACTGGTGTGTTGTATTAATAACTGGTTCTAGCGTACCCGTGCGAGAACTCTCGCAAGTTAAACCCCACCCTTTCCCTTTACATTTGTATATCCTCTCCATTAAGAAGGAAAGTTGTTCATGAAACGTGTTTATTTGTTTAAAAAATGTATAATTGTAACTTCTAATGTACTTATAGAGTATCAAACAAAAATAACAATGGAATTGACATTGGATGCAAATTTTCAATAAAGGTTTATTCAGCATTACAGAGAGATGTTCTTGAAATAACTCATACTTAACATACAAAAACATTTGAAGAAATTATTCACACTCACTTGAGAGTTATCTTTTGGCTTATCTTGATAGTCATAAAAATAATAGAAAAGGTTTTTACTCTTGAGAAAGCCAAGTAAAGTAGTGCGAAAATACCGCATCGGGCAAGTACAACCCTACTCTTTGCAATATTATTTAACTTCCCTTGATTTGGTACGAGGAAGAGAGGGTTTTGAAGAGTAATGGTTCTAGCTTGCTGGGGGTACGAAAATTGAAAAATTATTTCTATACAAGTATTGGCTTATTTTCTGTGTTCTCACATACTTCAAGAAAAGCAATTCCGAGCCCAAAATAAACTAATATTTTCACCTTTGAGTACTAAATACCATTTGTTACCGTTAGAAACAATTTAGTAGGCTTAGACATCACTTCGGTACATGGGAATGTTGCTCAAACGATGTTTGCATATTGAATATCTTAACAGACACCTTGAGTTTAATATCAAACGATGTAATATTTACAATATGAGTTTGCAACATTTAAATCGTGCGTTTGGACTGCGATCGTTGGTAGTTGTGTGACTTGCAATGGCAGTTGTGCGCTATTCTTTCTATAATTTAAGTTTAGTTGCTTTTTTAAATTAATTCACGTAGTATTGTAGGATAGCACATTTTGATTTTTGTTTTTCATTTATTTCAAGCTATTTTACTTAAGCTAAGTTAAAAAGATTGTTTTTTGTGTTGTGCCATAGCACAAGTTTTCCCCTACTACTTTCGCGTACCCGTGCGAGAACTCCCGCATGTTAGACCCCACATTCATCACTATCCTTCTATTTACATTCTAATTGGGAAACTAGTTAACGTAACGTGTTTCTTTATTTAAAAATATATAAAGAAAATTGCAATGTACTAACATTATATCAAATAAGAATAAAAACAATGATGTTTAAAAAGGCAACTAAATCTATTGAATTGATAATAAAAGCAATTGATGTTTAAAGGACATTTTCAATAAATATTTATTCTGTTTCATGAAGAATTTCTTGGTACAAATCACAACACTTCCTTAAATAAAGGTAACTTGCTATGTACTAAATAGTGTCAAATAAAAATAAATAACAATGCAAATGATGTTCATAAGAAATTTTCAATAAATATTTATTCAGTATCATGGAGAATTTTCTTGGAACGATTCACAACACTTCCTTAAAAACAATATTTGAAGTAATTATTCAATATTCTTTGACAGTTAGCTTTTAGCCCTTCGTTATAGTCAGAAAAATATTATCTTTTTATTTTAAGAAAGCTACGTGTCTGAACCCGCTGATTTGAAAATTTCATCAAATGATAACGAAAATACGGGTATAGGTAAAATACAAACACAGTCTTCACTATTCACTGCAAACCCACATCCCTCCAAAATTAGGTACACAAAACTTACAGACCACGGCAAAACGTTAATTGAATGTTTTCACTACACGCATAAGAAACAATCTTCATAGGTATCAAGCAACTATAATAGTACTTCTAGTAGTTGCTGGAGAGCAAATCTTGAATTAATGATTATGCAAAAAACCTCGTCAGACTGCACAAACCACGATGTATACAGAAAGCGTAAATATAAGAACGAGGAATCTAAGCCATTTAAGCGTTCACAAAAATGGCTACCAGCAATAAGGCCTGAAATATTTAGGTGGCATTGGTAGATTTGAAGCGTCGAACCGAAAATTTAATTGAATGTCCAAGAATGTCTCATCTTGTAGATTATAATGTGAAAAACGTTTCTTTGAGGCCGTAGGCCTCAAAATCCTATATTTTAAGGCCCTAAAACGCTTTGTTTAGGAGTTATTTGCAGTTGTAGATTGGCATGTACTTCGGGTTGAAGTTTTATGCATATTTAGGTGCGTTTTTTTAAAGCAAATCCTCTATATTTTGAAAGACAAAGTGCAAATCGTCACGTCTCCGTCAAATTCTCTTTCATTAGAGACCTCATTTATAAAGATTGGTTGCGTGTGAGAGCCGCAACGCAAAGGTATACTATTGAAATAATACAGGAGATGATGATTTTCAGGTTGTTGCTATTTTTGGCATATTTGGTGCTTGTAGACGTGTCGAAATATACAATTTGTGCATCAACGATGTGAAAGAGAAAGGTTCTGTTTTGATAATGAACATTAAGCGACAAAAAATGACAAGCCCCGAATATTTACTATCGTATCCAGTGAAGAATTTAATTATGTTGAAGTCTGTAAAAAATACATTTCCGTTTAGGAGAACATCCGCGACGTTTCTCGCAGATAATGGTGGTGAAATCACTACACTTAAAAGTCTTGGAGGATGGCGCTCTCCATGTGTAGCCGAGTCCTACAACGAAGAATCGGTGAATAACAAGATTCAAATAACTAACAAGATATTTGTTAGTGCAGAAGACAAAGAAAAACAAGCATTTTAGATATAAATGCATGTTCTGGAGTGTCACTGACCAATTTATCAAGTTGTACAATTAATCCCATATATGTTCACAAGAATTAATTTGATGTTTTTGTTGTTCTTATTATGTTGTTCTTGTCATGGTATATATCATATGGACCTTGGTTCTTGTATATTACCAAATAAAAACAAAATATAATTTTAAAGGAGGGAATAAATTAATAAATCAGTTTTTAAGTAAAAGTTTAAAAGTAAGTTTTTACTTCCCATATACGTAAGTATACACGGAGTGATATACATAGTATAGGGAAAGATATGTAATGCTGCGCGAAAAAATGGCCAATTTTCGGCGGAAAAAAATTCATTGCCAGGCCGTGAAAACGAAAAAGTGGATAAAACCAGTTGCTAAATTAAGAAAAAAACATCCCCTAACACGCGGTGTAGCCAGAAACCCGTTTTTTGGGTCCTTGATACCGAAAAACCAATTGAAAGGAAAAAGTCCGTCTGTCCGTCCGTCCGTCCGTCTGTCCGTCCGTCCGTCCGTCCGAGAACACTGCTAGCGCCTCAACCATGCGTACGATTTATTCCGAGAAGGATATTCTCCGGTCAATCTGATTCTAGTACGAGCTTATAGATTTTGAAAAGATACTGTAAAATTTGGGGGTACTTCAAATGAAGCCACCCGGACATTTTCAAAATTTTCTCAAAAATGGCTCCAATTTTTTTTTTATTTCTTGTAAGAATACACTTATTAAGAATACACTTATTAGGTGGCATAAGCCCGATTTCACGGATAACTCTGAATTTTCGAAAATTGCAAAAGTTTAAGATTTTTTCGGCGTCTTTCGTCGACAACAAAATTGAAGATAGAGATTTTTCCTTCAACTAAAATTTTTTCTTCTTAGTGAGTTCTTTCTTTAAGGCATTGTACATTTTTTTGAAAATTGTAGTAGTTTTCGCGCAATATTGTGTGCAATATGTGCAATTTTAAAAAATTACAAAAACAAGTTTTTGTCAAAAACGGCTTCAAATTTTTTCTTTAAACTTTTGTTGGGTATAGTGCTTAATGTATTTTATGAGATGACAAAAACGTCATATTGGTCTATCCTTTTTTTTTTTTCAAAAATCGGAAAAATATAATTTTTTTGACTTGTCTCTCACGTCGTTAATATTTACATTAGCGGCGATTTTTTCACATTATTATATTTACGAGTACATGTGCTTTAAAATATGTCAAGTAAAGTTTCTCGAAAACACAACCATTTTCTGTGAAAAGTAGCTCAAAATTTCGCATTTTCAGAAACGCTCAAACGCCATTTTTTCATATATGGCTGCAAAATTTTTCTTCAAACTATTGTAATAGATAGTGCTAATTACACTCTTTAATATGACGTAAAGTTTATTTTGAGTTTTGTTTTTTGTTCAAAAATTACATACATGAAATTTGTTTGAAAGATCTCTCACATCTTTAATACGCACATTACTATCAATTTGTATAGATTATTATATTTGTGAGTATAAGTTCTTCAAATAACTTCAAATAAAAGTAATTTGAAAACTGAAAAATTTTCTGTGAAAATGAGCTTTAATTTTCGCATTTTTAGCAGCGCTAAAACGCCATTTTCTCTTAAACGGCACATAATTTTTAAAAGAAAATTGTCATTTAGGACTAGGTTTTTGTGTTATTTAATATTCTAAAATTAATGTTTTCGTTCTACCAATAGGAAACCGAAAAATTAAGAAAATGACAAAATATGTGCTTTTGGCGGTGATAGATGGTGGCAATTGGCAAGAACGTGAATGTGGCAATTCCGAATAGCTAGTGAAGACCCAAGGAAATAGAAAACTAATACGGGAAAGTCTGTGCCATTCTGTACCACCACTAGTTTCATAACGTATTTGATTTTACTGCGAACACTGCAATCTATTTATAAGGACCACTGCCTTCTTTAAACTCCATAAGTGAAAATATATGGGGGCCGTGACTATTACGTCAGTGATGGCTGATATTTCGCGCAGAAATAGCAATAACGTTATGATTCGTGCATTAATATGCCATATTATGAACGATTTTGTTAATGGAAAAGGGTTGTTTGCTGGTATACAAAAAAATTTACTTTTGCGGTGATAGATGGCAGCTGGCAAGAACGGGAAACGGGTAGTCTGTGCCATTCTGTAGCACCACTAAATGGTATATCAAGCTAGAAACATATGATCCTAGAAACAGAGTATGTTCTCCCCACGATCTCATCCTGACGCAAACTTCTTCCATTTGCAGAAAAATACTACAAAGAAGGAAGTTAATGGGTGGTATGAATAAAAATGAGCATATGCTATTTACTCGCGTTTTCTGAGCAGATGCTCGGTAGCGTATGAATAAAAGTTTCGAGAATATTCTTAAAGAATGAGTAAATTCTCAAACTTGAGAAAATTCTCACTCTCCGAGGCTCGGTAGAGCATATGCTCTCATCCATATGAATAAAAACCGAGAATTTACTCCTTTCGTGAGCATATCCTCTGATTGTTTTGAGTCTGGTCTTGAGGTGTCTCACTTTTAAATGTGAGGTTATTGTACCTTTGTTGTAAGTAGTAATCTAACAAGAAATGACTTTTTTCGTGAATATAATAAACTAAAAGTAGCACGGCGCGGCGTCGGGATAAAACTTGCGGAATTTGTTACGATTTTCGGAGAGAGACATTAAAAATTCGTCGTAACGCTTGTTTTCAGCCAATAAAAGATGGAAACTGGATGTGGCACTCGTTCATATGAAACGAAATTGAAAGTATTTTTGTGAGTAGATCTTGATTTTTTCAGTAAGATGTTGGTAGAGATTTGTGCATTTGCCAGACATTCAACACTTTGAAAAAAACCTTGAGGTTATGGGCCTTGTAATCAAAATTGATGCAAATGAATGAAATTTATACAATTCGAAGAGAAAATTAACAAATAAAAATTAAGAACCAGAACAAATACACGTTTAGTTCCTCTGCACCTTGTATTGTACGCACATTCGTATAAAAATCTACGATATTTCATATAAAAAAACTACGATATTTGGGGCTGAATAGATTAATACAAGATATTCAAACAAAAATGTATGCAAATAAATGTGAATAGAACTACTGGCGTGAATCATGGGGAAATAAAAGATGTTACCGAGCCTGAATCTGCTTAATACTCCAGAATATGAAAAAGTTCAGACACTTACGAAATAAAGAAAATTAAGAATTCCAATATCTTGCTTATTTGAAATGAAGGTTATGGTTTTGTCCGTGTTAATTACGCACTATATGATTAGGAAAGGGTTATGGCAACTATATAGCTCTTCCTCGGGAGCGTGTTATCATAGAGATGCTCATGAGATGCTTTAGGCAACTGAAATAACGCTTCACATTTCATTTGCTACACTACGCGTGAAATTGAAGCTTAAGATCGAAATATACTCTTCACAATGCAACAACGATAGTTTTATAAACAACTGCACGGGCAGCACGCACACGAGATAGTTAAAACACGTTGTATAACAGCGCGAATCGGAACAAAATCACACCAGCTGCGTAGACTAGTGAGAATATCCTCAATTTTTCATGAGAATATACTCATCACTCGGAGAATATTTTTATTCATACGAAGTTGAGCAAATGCTCATTGGTGGAAGAATTTTCTCAGAACAAATGCTCATGCTCGTGAAGAACCCACCCATTGGGTGGTATGAATAATAAAGAAGCATTTGCTTAGAGTATCTTCTCACGAGCATGAGCATTTGTTCTGAGAAAATTCTTCCACCAATGAGCATTTGCTCAACTTCGTATGAATAAAAATATTCTCCGAGTGATGAGTATATTCTCATGGAAAATTGAGGATATTCTCACTAGTCTACGCAGCTGGTGTAATTTTGTTCCGATTCGCGCTGTTATACAACGTGTTTTAACTATCTCGTGTGCGTGCTGCCCGTGCAGTTGTTTATAAAAACTATCGTTGTTGCATTGTGAAGAGTATATTTCGATCTTAAGCTTCAATTTCACGCGTAGTGTAGCAAATGAAATGTGGAAGCGTTATTTCAGTTGCCTAAAGCATCTCATGAGCATCTCTATGATAACACGCTCCCGAGGAAGAGCTATATAGTTGCCATAACCCTTTCCTAATCATATAGTGCGTAATTAAACACGGACAAAACCATAACCTTCATTTCAAATAAGCAAGATATTGGAATTCTTAATTTTATTTCGTAAGTGTCTGAACTTTTTCATATTCTGGAGTTTTAAGCAGATTCAGTCTGGGTAACATCTTTTATTTCCCCATGATTCACGCCAGTAGTTCTATTCACATTATTTGCATACATTTTTGCTTGAATATCTTGTATTAATCTATTCAGCCCCAAATATCGTAGTTTTTTTATATGAAAATATCGTAGATTTTTAAACGAATGTGCGTACAATACAAGGTGCAGAGGAACTAAACGTGTATTTGTTCTGGTTCTTAATTTTTTATTTGTTAATTTTCTCTTCGAATTGTATAAATTTCATTCATTTGCTCAATTTTGATTACAAGGCCCATAACCTCAAGTTTTTTTCAAAGTGTTGAATGTCTGGCAAATGCACAAATCTCTACCAACATCTTACTGAAAAGATCAAGATCTACTCACAAAAATACTTTCAATTTAGTTTCATATGAACGAGCGCCACATCCAGTTTCCATCTTTTATGGCTAAAACAAGCGTTACGACGAATTTTTAATGTTTCTCTCCGAAAATCGTAACAAACTCCGCAAGTTTTACCCCGACGCCGCCCGTGCTACTTTTAGTTTATTATATTCACGAAAAAAGTCATTTCTTGTTAGATTACTACTTACAACAAAGGTACAATAACCTCACATTTAAAAGTGAGACACCTCAAGACCAGACTCAAAACAATCGGAGGATATGCTCACGAAAGGAGTAAATTCTCGGTTTTTATTCATATGGATGAGAGCATATGCTCTACGAGCCTCGGAGAGTGAGAATTTTCTCAAGTTTGAGAAATTACTCATTCTTT
>JAHLJT010006260.1:0-42332 GCA_031308135.1 Acheta domesticus
CGCTGGGCAGTCCTTTTGAATCATTCTTGTATTCACTTCTTTTGGTATCGGATTTATATAAGCTGAGCACGCCGAGTGAACCCTTTTATGAAAGTTTGCTACTTATATTTGAAAATATTTCAAACTTAAACAGTTCTTAATTTTTACTATATTTTTATGAACGCTCGGATCCAAAAAAATCTTATATGGTGGAGTAATACTTATGTGGGTCGACGTCTCGACATGTATGGACTGGGTTTTCTGTGAAAAACTTATTCTGTTAGACTGTTAAAAATAAAATTGTTGGTCTCCGGAGTCTTATTGAATGAATAAGTCTTCTTTTTTCCAATAACATATTCATATCGTTTATTGATTTCAACATAATTTAATCAAATATTCTTTATTATTTTCTTTACATATTTTATTTTTGCTATAACTTCTATTGGCCGGCCATAAGTTTAAAATATTAATTTCTTTGATCTACCAGCTCTTTTAAATGTTCACCTGATCTTCTCTTTACAAAGATCTATTAAATTTATTTATACGTTTCCCGCGACGCTCAGGTTCGTGAAGTCTCAAGTTCCGATGACAGTGAAGTGAACTTTCCGCATGGAGAGTGTGAATTCCACTGGGAATATTCTGTTCTTGTGTCTTCACGTTAAGATTATAAATTGCCATTAAACCCAATTATCGATTTCACAAAATAGTAACAAAATTATTAAATAAAGTTAATGACCCTAATCTAATATAATGTGGGAATAGCAGTGAGAGGATTTAGTGACGAGAAAGTGGTAGTGTTATTAAAAGTAGCTGAAGATAGGTTAGTTTTAGGGTTAGGTGAAGATAGTGGCAGGGTTAGCCGGTAGGTGGTACCCAGAACAAGGGACGCCAAAGGATATCTTGGCGGGAAATGGCAGTTTCGGAGAGGACATAGAGTGGTCAGACGTGTGCGTTGTGTGTGTGAGAGAACGAGAGCAGTATCCGCTAGTATCCTGGCAGTCGCTGGAGAATTTTTAAATGACGGAAGTGAGTGCCTTCAGAACTGAGTCTCATAAATCTAAAATAATATATCAAAAACTATTTGAACTGAATCACTTCCCGAATGTCTCGGATGGACATTTTTATTTCGACGTGTCTTCGCAATCGCGTTGACTAAACGTTCTTGCAACATTAACTATCTGACTCCTAGTAATTCTATCTCCCGTATTAAATATTCCATGCGAGCATCTCCTAATGAATCTATACGTCTACAAATACTCGCTAACATGTCTGAGTATTTTTTCAAGTGTTCGCAGAAAAAAATCACATCTAAATAGCTTCTGTCACAATTAGTGCTTTGTTGAAAAAATGTCACCTCTTTCCATGTCTTATATCTTTCTATCTCTAATTTTGTAATTTTGTTTAACCCGTCTCGGACAGTCGCTTATTCTATCGTGATGCCTATACCGGTACTAAAAACGTTTCACCATTGGTTGTCCATTCCTTCCTCATTCCACCATTATCACAATCTATCATCATCATATTATCATCATATATTATTATTATTATTATTATTCTATTACATCGTGACTAAAGATGTAATGCGTCGGCTCAAAATAAAATCTGCTCCAAGTTGCAACCAGCTACCTAAGAGCAGATCTAGGGACTGTCGGTGCCTCTACAATACTTTGCGCAAAATGTGGGCTGTTCCAAATAAAGCAATTTCTTGCACTTCCCAGTCTTTTGAACTACCTGGGAGTTTAGACAAGTTCTTACACACATTTTGCAGAACAAATCCCAGAGCTCCGCTGACTATCGTACGACCTGTGCTTTTACGACCCACATTCGGCTGATCTCGATTTCCAAACTCTTGTATTTAAGACGTTTCTCTGCCTCCTTGGTAACGACGTTTTGATTGCAAGCTAAGCAACATCGACAAGTAACACGATTTTGTACTCCAAATCCCGGATAACTATATCCGGTTTGTTTGTCGTTATCGTGCGATCAGTTTGGATTTGTTGGTCGTACAATATTGTACACAATCCAACAGCCGTCACCGGTTTTGGTGAGATTTCGCGGGGCATGTATTTGGAACTTCGAGGGCTGTACAGATCTGCCAGTGGAGGTAGCTACACACCAGTGCGTAGGCTCAATGTATGCGAGTGATGTGTCACATCCCCTAGTTTTTCATTACTTTGAACTCTTTTCAGTAAAGTATTTACTTCTCCGAAGCTCTCCCTCTGTTTCTCTTTCCCCTCTCGCAAGCGTGCGCTGTCCAATAGGCGGAATTTCTTCGCTGGATGTGACGAGACGAGAAGCATCCCTTGAACTCGCTACGTTGGTAAGGTCATTGAACTCACGGCCATGCGCTGTGTGCAAGCTGTGTGGTTTCGACGGCCGTTGATGTGACCAGGCCTCTCACATCTCAGGCTTCTGAGTTCTCATTGGCGCTTCTGTATCCCCTCCCAAGAACCTTCCATCCCCTCCACTGATGCAGTCATAATTCGGCAGTACGCCTGGGAATCACAGACGTCACGTGCCGCGATTGTGGCCCCGAAGCACGGAGCAGGACGCGTGGGGCAAACGCGCGCACGACTGTCTTTCTTCACAACTCATGCAAGTCTGCCAACTATGCTTAAGCACATTTTAACCTGATTCAGTTTAGTGTGGTAGACGATGTGGATTAGCAGGCCTGGGCAAAAACAAGATCACTGCCTTCATGAAAGAAACTAGTAGGTAGGGGCAGTCCGTGAAGTCGAAACGGTATGTGTGACGTTATTTTTTTCGTCTTGTGTGTCCTTCGTTGGAGCATAAATGCTGTTTCGTACTGAATGTGCGTTAAATAGACTACTTTGGTCTAACTATTGATGCGTTAAAGAGAATCGTGAATTCGAAATTGTAACGTGAAAGAATAAAACGTGTGTGTGTGAAACGACATGGTGGCAGCGACATGGCGGCTCATCCAGTACATTTATGGCAGTGCTGAGTTACTTGTGACAGAACAGTAGTGAAACGTCTCTCTCATTGTTCTATAGACAGGATTTTTTCAAATTCCGTTTAGTTCTTTATCCTATTCCGAAAAACTTAAGGTAATTAGTGATTGACAACCAGACAATGCGAATCGATCTCGAGTTCAAAAATTAGGTATGAACTTTTTGGGTTATTTTTTTAGTTTTATTGTTTTGTTTATGTAAGTTAGTGTATGCAATGAGAAATGATTTTCAAGAAGATTCAGAATGTCTCTATTTGCAACATACACTTCTAAAATACTTCAGAGTAAAGTAGAATGACGAAAACTTTCAATATTTGGAATTATGCATTCAACCTGTAATATCATGATCGCATCCCCACATCTACTAGCCATGAGACGCCACTGTCTGCCATGTCTTTTCAAGTATTCGGTCTTTGCTAAGATTGGACAAGCTGAGACAATGTGATCAGTGGTTTCTACCTGTTTTTGGCAAATGCGGCATTTATCATCTGGGGAAATTTTGAGAATCGCTTTATCATAATGTCGTGTTCTCAAGGCCTGATCTTGGGCCTAAGAATACCCATGGGAAATATGTAAAAGTAGAAGGCCGGATAGATCAATGGGGCTTCCGGGGAACGCGAAGGTGGATTAAGTGGGATTGTCTAGAAAGGAGCGGTAGAAACCCCGAGTGGCACTAGTCTTTGACGCACTGAGGAGAGGGAGGATTCAAAACCAGAAAGCTAGCCCGGAGTCTTGAGAATAGGAAACGAACTAGAACGAGGAAGTCCCTCCATTCGTTACCATCACTAGTTCTCAGTGTGGCTACGTATCTCGAGTGTGTGCGGGTGCCCTTTAATTTTGTCGTGGGCGAATGGGCTCCAGTGCGTATGCAAGTAGGCGGGGTCGATGGAGAAAGAGAAAGACGAGAGAGAGATAGAGCGAGAGAGAGAGAGAGAACGAGAGAGGAAGTTGCGCAACGCCGAGGCGCTCCACGCTGCTGCGTGCGTCGACACTTGACCCGGGGCCGGAGGCGGCTACTACTTAATCCATTACTGCCCGAATTGATTTCGCTGCACGTCACGCGTGCTCATTGACCCCGTGCCCGTGCCCGTGCCCCGCGCAGGGACATGTTGGGGGCTAGCTGGTGGTAATTCATTGCAAATTTGTTGTCGAATTGTTGTTATGTTCCTAATTATACCGCTGGAGCCCTCCTAACAGTCAATGCGTTCGTTATATAAACGATTTTTACTTTCTCGCATACAACATACGAAGTGTAGAGAAAGTACTGTAATGCTGCAGCAAAACGGGCGGCGGCGATTTTCAGCAGATAAATACGTATTATAGGTTGATACCGAAAAAATTTATAATTCTTGTTAATATTGTATAGTAAATACTGATTGTAACCCATTGTGTAGTCAGAATCCACGTTTCATTCCCTGAATTGCAAAAGTTCAAAATTTTCGACGTCTTCCTACTTATACATTTTTGACTATTGATATTTTTCTTTTGAATGAAACCTGGGTTTCAAAAGTAGATCTTTAAATGAGATTATGTACAGGTTTCTTTCAAAATGTGAGTACTTTTCGCGTGAAATCAGGGCAATTTCAAAAACAATCATTTTTAAAAAACGGTTCCAAATTTTTTCTTGAAACTTTTGGTATGGATACTAGTTAATAGACTGAATTACATGACTTAAAAACCATTTTGATATACTTTATTATTTTGATTTTTTAATTACACAAGTATTTTTATGTATATCTCATGTTAATATTTACACTATGGGCACTTTTATACACTATTTCCCGTACTTATTTTTACCACACCCTGAGTTGAAAACTCCTGAGTATAATACTGGCGGGACGACAAGGAACGACACCAGGCTATCCACACTCCTGCGTGCGTAGACATTCGCCCCGCAGTGGGAGGCTACTTAATAAAGGAGGCGGGCGGGGCAGCAGCTGGGCCGCACGCTACGCTGCCGTCCACCCACTCCGCGCCCTGCCCCTCCCCCGACAACGAAGGCCAGCCGGGCGTGTGCCGACTGCATCCCGCGACCAACGTTACCTATACTTCGTTTTTTCTTTCTTGGCGCGTGGGGGGGTGTCATCAAAATGGAATATCTCACGGTATAATCGCGTCGTTCTCGGTTGTGCCGCTAGGAGTCGCATGATCGCAATTGTATCGAGCAGTGTGGGCGATCATGCGACTCCTAGCTGCACAACCGAGAACGACGCGAAATACTATGAGATATTCCATTTTGATAACACACCCCCACGCGCCAAGAAAGAAAAACCGAAGTATAAGACTTTCTTCACACAGCCACTCGGTGGCGGCACCGAGTAGCGACAGAACCCTCCACCTGATTGATTGGTTACGAGTGATTCCCGGCGCGTCAACTGCTAATGTCATTAGTCTTGTAAGTGTAGTTCATTTTTGTTTGTTTGTATTTTGTTCGGGAGGTCGCGGTGATCTGCTGGATGGTGATATCCGGCGCCGATCTACCATCGTCTAGTGGGAGTTTTCCCAACCAGGTATCTCCAGCCAGTGGGGCACCGCCCCAGCTCTAACTTCCCGACAAGCTCTAAGCTCCCGACCGGTCTCCTGGCATGTGCGGTAGTGTAGTGCACGTAAGTAAGAGTAGGATAAGACCAGGAAGAGGAAGGAAAGATCGCGCGCGGTCCGTGACCCATGTGGTAGGTTACTGCTCCGGCATTTCCCTGGTGTTGGTCGGAGAGACCACCGAAAACTGCCGAACAGAGCAGCCGCCGCTGGAATTCTTCTCGAGACAGCGACAGAATTCGACCTAGCTATCTGGCTAGTGTAGAAAATCTTGCCACTATCGAGACTCGAAATTAGGACCTCATGGTCAGAGGCACTACAGTGACATCAGTTGATGCTCTGAGCCACCTCTCCCGGTCAGAACCCCTTCAGACAACAGCCCTTCATCGCCGACCGCGACAAAGGAAACGTTTGGTGAGATTCACCGCTGCTGTGGGCTCAGGCGGCAAGAGGGCACTGAGCAGGAGGAAAATCGCTACAGTAGCACATTCACGTTAACGCTGTCATTTAGAATTGTGTTCTGCTGCTGGGACGTGCATCTGACTGCTGCTGGTGGCGGTAGTCCGCCACCGTGCGCCACAGACAGCGCCACTACGCTGTTCCTATGAATACCTCCATTTAAACCAATACCAGCAGATGAGCCACCTACCTACCTCCCCGCCGTTTACCTACCTCTTCATAAAGGCATAAAGCGACTCCATCACGTTCTGTTTTCCATCTTAGTGGGAGGATTGATTTCTACGTTTCCCGTGGTCGTTTAGAATCACATTGATCGATTATAATTTATCCACTTGTTTCAGGAAATATTTCCACGTCCTGTTAGAACACTACAAACGTTGAAAACCACCGCTTAAAAGGGGAAACAAATTGTGAAATCATCTACAATGAGCATCTTCCTTACCACATTGTTTAATATATACAATTTCCAAGAAACTGCCATGTTCACACTGTGTTCAAAGTCGCTAGGGCGATTCCCGAACAAGCCTACGGAGAATTCACGGGGTTCCTAAAGAACCGATTCGAAAGCGTTTAAACCTGAGACAAATTATTTGGACACCTATCTACATTACTAATATCCAATGGGCACTGAAATCGAAAGAAACAAAGCAGCCTCTGCGTTTTGGGTGGTGATTGGGGAATGGTTTCGTTGGATAACCAACGACTCGGGGAAATCTACAAATAATGTAATAATTTAGTTTTGGTCTGAAAATGCATATATTTAATTGTGATATTTCCGCGCGTGCCGTGTGAATTCCATACACAAGTGAATAAATTACTTAAGCGACAGCTAAAGTAGTGCGACAGCAAGGATCCAGGAAGAGGTCGCAAATTTATTCAATTAATTTTTAATTAATTTTTTTTAAAAAAGGTCGCAGCTCTTCTATTCTGATGTTCTTTCAGGTTAAGGCCACTTCTCCACACCAGAATACGTGGGAGAAACTTAATACGAGTCGTCCCAGAAGAGTTGTTCTAAAGAGTAAATTCAGTGTCTTATTAAAAGAAAGTTTGTACATTTACAAGCTACTATTCTACAATATGCCGCTCCGTTCTTATAGATTTATGTTAGAATAAAATGTAGTTGAAATTATCCTACAAAAGGGGATTATCTCCTTAGCGCTGTCTCATACGCATAACAAAATAATTCTATAAAACGACAATTTTCCTACGGAGTGACAACGCTGATAATTAGAGACCGGAAAAATATGTAGTATAAAACGTCAAAATATGTACATAAATATGTAATGAAAAATAGTAAGAATATGTTATAAATATGTAAAATCGGGTATAATATGTAATATTAAAATACACTAATAATAAAATATATTTACGTAATACGAATTAGATTTATAAAACTACTCACTTCACATCATACTACTTTCTCGTCAGTAGTACACGCTTCATCTATTGTAATCCAGGACCGAGTTTAGCAGCCAGACTAATCGCAATTGAAGCCATCGCACGAACTGGCGAGATCTACAACCAGCAAACATACACTATAGCATCTTCATCGAACTGTTACACATCAGTGATTGCAAATTTGTTTCCGAAATTAAGGTTACAGATCACAACACGCGATGTCAATGATGATTTGGACACGTAGATTTACCCAGTAATGTAGGGAAAATGCTGATATTAAAAAAGTAATCTTTTCATAAAAAAATGGAATTAAATAGAAGAAATTGATAAAATAAGAAAAATATATTGTGATAAGAGCAAAATATGTAAAATATGTAATAAAGTACTAAATATGTAAAAATATGTAACGAAAAAATTCGATATTGTGTTAGGAGGGCTATGATTCACCAAGATTACAATTTTGAGAACGGTAAGTAGAAAGACAAAAAAATATGTAATTACATAAAATCCGGTCTCTACTGATAATGCACCCTTTTCTTAGTAATCAAAGCCCTGTACAGCGTACTGTAAACAGCGGCGTCCGAGCAAAGCTCTCCAGCGAGTTGTGTTAGTGAACGCATGGATTCTGTGAGCCGCCTCATTCGCGACGTATTTAGCTGTCATTCGCCCGTGACATCGAAAGAGGCGCTGGCGCTGGGTCGTGAGGTTCGCGCAGCCACCGTTGGATCGCAGCGCTAAAAAAAACGCGAAAACTCACGTTTTTAGGAAAAATTCTTGGAATCTTCTAATGGATCCACAAACAAATCATTAGTTCCTCACCAGGAGACCGAGACGCGTCAACTGACACCTTTTGGCGCGATTGGTGGACGCGAAGGGATCTAACCGTAGTGACTGACGAAAGCAGATTAGTCGAATTTATTTTTGCACATATTTCTGCTGAATCTAATAGAGGGACATGGTCGATGCGTAACATGTCGAAATGACCAACGTCGCAATCATTTCGCGAACGGAGGTAATCTTGTCCTGGAGTTGTGGCACGTTATTAGTTTGTCGTTCCGTTAATTGAAGGAATGTTTGCCAGGAAACTTTATTTTTCTGGAAGAAAAGTGCACTTCACAGTACTTTTATAAGGAAATATTCTTTCACAGAATTTGATTAAAAGTCTATTGCAACTTAAAATGAAAATGATGTTTATGTGAACTTGGACCATTTGATATTCGATGATTGTAACCTGTGTATTTATGTCCCGTTATGTTTTATGACTAAATTCCCAAACAAATATTCTTATTTGCATCTCGACATAATTTATTGCATTTTTACAATACTCTTTTTCGTGACGAAATCAAAACAAAATATATCGCTCGTGAAAACTGTCCCTAACCTCCAACTACATATACTGAACTGACATTTAAATATAGTGATTTTTTTGAAGAAACATGCATGGTGAAACTAGTTTCTGGCGAATTGTTCGGAATTCGAGGAAGCAATTGCGCCAGAAGTTGTTGGCAGTGTGACCGCTAAGTATGGAGTTTATCAAGTAAACTTTGCTCATAATACGCATAATACTGCAGAGAGAAGATTCCATGGGGTCGCCTGCAGTGATTGTGACATGCACTTGGTTTCGTCTGGCATCTTCTCTATTTAAGGACGATGTGCCAAATCACGTGGTTTCTTGTCTTATCAAACGCGGGCTTGGGAGGAGCAATGGCATCCCGCCAAAAAGTAATCATTCATATGTAAGATAGTTCTGCTGAGGTTTATAACCTACGAAACTTTCCCACTGGCCATCTCAATGGTTCAGTGGGAACAATCTCAACAGGATATCTGACACTAGTTTTGAGTGCGGACGGTAATAGATTTTGACACTATCTGTATAGCTATGTAGAATTCAGCCGTTGTTTGGTGTTCTAGCGACCCGCTGCTCTGATCGGAAGTTTTCTGTGGTTTTTCCAAACAACACCTGACGAATGCCAGAGAAGTACTCTAAAAAAGAGCCACGGACCACGCGCGATCTTCTCTTCCTTTTTCGTCCCTTCCTCTCCCCACATACACACGTGTATACTCACTACACTACTACGCACCTTCAGAAGAACCTTAGAGCTTACATCCGCTAGGAGGGATACCTGGAATAACGCGCGTTCCATGGCCCATATTTTAGGGTACTGCTCTGGCATTCGCCTGGTTGATCGGAGTAACCACGGAAAAGCAACGGCCGGTAGAATTCTCGCCCAGTGGCTGAATTCGACCTATCTTGTGGCAAAAATCCTGCCACCGACGCGACTTGAACCTTAGGACCTCCCGGTCAGAGGCACTGCAGTGACTTCAATGGATGCCCTCAGCTACCTAAGCCGGTCAATTTCCTCCGGAACAGTTTTAGGCGATGCTAAACTACTAGAACTAATGCCGTTCACTGGCCAAAAAATATTATACACAAACTCGGGATACGTGACCATTTTAATCGCATTCAGGCGCGTTTCTTGGGTTAGTAAGCCGCTGGTAAGTTTCATTTGATTGGTTTCCGGGCGCGTCAATTACTAATGGCATTTCACCCTTATGTGTAGTGCATGTTTTTCCTCGGGAGGTGGCGGTGATCTTCCCTGGCTGGAAGGTGAGATCCGGCGCCGACCTACCGTCGGCTGGTGGGGTTTTCCCCAACCAGGTATCTGCCCCAACAACCGCCCCAGCCGGGACACGCTGTAAGCCCCCAGCCGGTCTCCCGGCATATGTGGTAATGTAGTGCATGTTAGTGTGTGTGTAAGTAAGGGGTGAGAATAGGACAAGGAAGAGGAAGGAAAGGTCGCGCGCGGTCCGTAGCCCGTTTGGTAGGGTATTCCTCCGGCATTCGCCTGGTATTGATTGGAGAAACCACAGAAAACTCAGGATAGCCGTCCGCTAGAATTCTCCTCCAGACAGCGGCTGAATTATACCTAGTTATAAAGCTAGTGTCGAAAATGCCATCGTCTGGACTCGGACGTAGGACCTCCCTGTCAGAGGCACTACAGTAACATGAGCTTGAGCCATCTCTCCCGGTGGTAAGTTACAGAACATCTTTGACTGCTGCTCTCAAGTGGTGAAGTGGCCAATATCATGGGAGGGCGGGATTTCTTTGTGCCACCCGCAGGAGTCTCACTTTTGGCTACTACCTTGACATGACTGTTTCAGGCAATGCTAATTTGTTTTAGAACATCGCTGGCCTTATGCGACTCCCAACTCTCGGTATACGTGACACTTTTACCTACGACCGTTTATCAGTGCGTCTTGTGTACAACCCACGATTAGAGATGGTAGAGATTAGCTATTAAATGCGTCAGAATTAACGTTTGAAACACCAATTATTGCTTTGCTGCATCTCGCTACACCAACTTTATCGCGGCAACCAAGTTTGAAGAGAGAACGAACGAGATCAGAAAATTCCTCAGTGATAGATGGAGATAGTAGATTTTAGCAATTGTTAATAATGCGACATGTTCCAAACGATGAGCAAATTAGTAATTGTATGTTTGGTGGTCGGTGCAGTATATTTCTAAAAGTTTTCAATTCAGTTTCAATAAAAGGCAAAATCGGTCACAAAATGCGAAATCAGGTACAAAGTGCGAAAGGGTCGTGAATCTGCGATATAATTGCTAATTGCATTTTATAGTTTCCTTCGTGTTCACTCACTAACTAGAGAAGCGTCATCGGCAACAACATATCAGTGTTTGAAAACATTAAATTTGAGAGTGGGTATGTTTATTACTTTACAATTAAGATTTAGCTGACGAAACAAAGTAAAAAAATAATGAGAACAATTTTAAAAAACTGGTCCTGAAAGCCTGAGCGCTCAGGGTCGTGTCAAGGGGTCTCAGCTTCCTGAGGAGGTCTCGGGACGAAGCGGAAGGCCCTCAGCCCACATCGCACGCGTTACTTCTTACGTTTTCTGTGGAAGCTCACAAATGGCGAAATATTAACCCTCCAGCGGGCGCGCTGTCGTACATTTTACGACAACAGCAGTTTTCTTGAATTTGCTATCAACATAGTTGCCAAAGACTTCTAAGTTCTTGATATTCCTCGCAGATATCTTTAATTATGCTTATCTTCAGCCATTGTTTAGTTTGCACACGAGTTTCAGTTTCTGTAACGCTTTGTTCGATGTAAGGTGTAGTGTCGTAAATTTTACGTTGCGCGCCTGCTGGTGTTATAAAGTTATCAAATTTTGTGGAAAATGTCCGGGGAAAGTATTCATGTGACTGAAATTCAGCGTATTCTTCAAGAACTGTCGGATGACTAAGATGATCATGAATTGGATAGTGATAGTGACCTGAGTGTTGAAAATATAGAAGAACATCAGCATGATAGTGCATCGGATCAAGAACTTTCATTTGTTTTTAATTGTTTCTTTATTTTCATTGTGTTGTGTCTATTTAATCCTTATATAACATATGTAATATATAGAATATATGTTCCATATCATTTAAAGATATTACACAGCGAGATAAGATCGCGTAGTTCTACAATTTCTTGATTTTATTCTAGAGTCAACGAATGTCGTAAAATTTACGACACGCGCCAGCTGGTCGCGCTTTTGCGCGCCCCGCGCGAGGGTTAAACTAGTTTTGCTCGTTCTGCGCATCACCAGATACGTCATGATCCTCGTGACCACTCTAAGGGTACTTCGTTGGAATTTGGTTTGAATACGTACGTCAGTCATAGCTGGCTGTCATGGGTGTGGCAAGCGAGCAGTGCCAGTGAGAAACGCCTGCGTCGTTAGCGAAATTACTTAATCTCCATGAAGTGGCGGAAGTGAATCAACTCGAGGCATCGCGTATTCCAGGATGGGTGACCGCTATTCCAGGATGCCTCAGTTCCTAACGACACTGAGCTCCTGGCGATGGGATAAAATGCATCGACTGGCAGCGACACAACGAAACAAACAACAAATAACTTGACGGCGGATTACTCCAATGTTCGTACTCTCAATGCCAAAAAGGGCTGAATGCTGTTGCATGCAACCAAATGTTTAAAAAAATTGAAAATGGAATAAAGTGACAATTTTTTATGTCGACCAACGAAAATAACCCGATGAAATAAAATAATTGAATTAAAAGATGCAGTGTTTAAAAACTCATTCATGTATCTGTTTCTATGATTTCTAATAAGGTGATAATGGTTCTTTGGTATCTGGCTGCATTTAAAATTCCTGCTAATATTGAATAAATAAGCTCATTCGCTGAAGCCGGATAGGCTGCGCAATAGCACATCAATGTACTTATATCATCGTATAATCCAGTGGCGTCTACTACTCAATGAGCATGGGGATGCAATCAGAGTTCTACGGATTAACAAAGGTAGCCCCATTAACATATCTAATTGACATCGTACTATATGTTTACGTATTCCATATTACGATGTACACATCTACTGTACTTTCTTTGAGAATTGCTAATTTTATATTGCTTTCTATGGCAATAATGAACAAACAATAAAACAAAATTACATTGAAACATGAACAATTCACCTTGTTTCATTAGAGGGCGATTTGCCGTTTTCTTCTAGCGTACTTGAGAACTAAAGAGTTTTTGAAACCTATCACAGGATATATGGAGTTTTCACTCACTGCTTCCTGCCTCATGTAACTCATCACTTCTACAAACAATGTGCTCGCCAAGTCGCATCTTTTCGCACGAAAATTGTTGTGTTCTAATTACTGCGTTACAGTTTCGAAACTATGATTTTTAGTTTCGCAACAACACAAAATATATTAGAAAAACCTAGCAACAACTATTACCAGTAGCATGTGGAAAGAGTTATATGACAGTGCTGATAACCCACGTCTAAATCGTGTTCTGGATCAGGACTGTTGACAAATATGCGTGCGCATGCGTCGTATGGTCAAGACGTCCCCCTCTCAACCCGCTATGAAGTCCACAGTCCCCTGGGATTCCCAGCCCTACTGAAAGGTGATGTTCAAAGGAAGGGATGGGGAAGCTTCAGAAGAGGTGACACAGAAGCACCAATGAAAAAAACAGGTGATACAACAGTCAGCGTCGAACGAAACTTCGCATCTTGCACTTGGTGAGAATTCAGTGACTTCGGTAACGAAGCGAAGCCTTCAAAGAAATATATTTCAGCCTGTCACATCCACGGAGTGACAGACACCTGCCGGATAGTGCATAAAAAAACAACGAAAAGTACTAACGGAACAAAGAGATATACTTAAGGAATAGAAAAATATTTTTAACAACAGTTCGAAAAGAGCCGAAAAACTTGGAGATGCAATACTCACGCACATCTATTGAGCCTTCGTCAAATGTTACAACATACTCCGAAGCGTCCACACACGCATAGTTTTCCACTTCCGGCTCAAGCGCAGCACGTGTTCTCGCCTGCATGGCGTCCCCGCGTCCCTCGGCGCATTTGGTCCAGGAAGGCTGTTTTATGTGTGCAATGGAAGGTGTAATATAGTACATTATGAAAAGATGATGTAAAGATGGGTATTAATACAAGAGTGTGGTCTTACGATACGAGCGAGGAGCGAGCGAGTATCGTAAACTTCACACGAGTGTATTAATACCCATTACATCGAGTTTCATACGATACTTTTTCTACGACTTTTATAAGTTAAACTTTTACAATGAATAGTTTCCTGGCAATTGATTCAACCAAGGCTACCTAGCGGACAGCTACCTAAACGTACCATCGCAAGCTGCTGCAGGTGGCTGTGGTTACTTGTCCGCCTGCTAGGGAGTACTGCGCTAGTCACATAGGATCAAAGTGAAATTACGATTAACTTTATTTTAAATAATATACCACGAAAAAATTACTAATAATGAAAGAAATTAAAACTATTGAGCATAATATAATATTAAATACAATTTTAATGTACACAATCAAACGAAACATTTGCTAAAACCATTCTCAATGATCAATTCCTAAGGGTCAATATTTGGTTTGTAAACTTCGCAGTGATTGGTCAATAATCTGTATCATAACGAAAACTGTATCGAAATGACTATCACTATGCAACTGGTTGGAGCCATCAAGTGACAGCATTATACAATGGAAGTATGAAAACATTTTAATGCTTCTGCCCTGTGTTGAGGAACACACTCGGAAGGAAGAGAGATGCGACGACCACATATACATGAGGTCGGATATATTCGTACCTACAAGCAAAATAATCAGACCCTTTTTGACCCAACATTCAAGAACAAATTTCATAGACCATTCCAAAAAATGCCATAAATTGTCTCTATAAAAATAATTGTTAATCAAATACTGTACTGCAATAAAATGTTTGTACTTTTTACTTTCCCGTATACGTACGTATACACGGAGTGATATACGTAGTATATGGTAAGCTGTGTAATGCTGCGCGAGAAAATGGTGAATTTTCGGCGGGAAAAATTAATTGCCGGGCCGTGATAACGAAAAAGTGGATAAAACCAGTTGCTAAATTAAGAAACAAAAATCCCCTAACACTTGGTGTAGCCTGAAACACTGTTTTGTGGGTCCTTGATACCGAGAAATCAATTGAAAGGAAAACGTCCGTCTGTCCGTCCGTCCGTTCGTCTGTCCTTCTGTCCGTGTGTGAACATTGCTAGCGCCTAAACCATTCGTACGATTTCTTCCAAAATGGATATTCCCCGCTCAATCTGATTCTAGTCGCAGCTTTGAGATTTTGAATAAGATTCTGTAAAATTTGGGGGTACTTTACATGAAGCTTGCCGGACATTTTCAAAATTTCTCAAGAACGGCTCCAAATGTTTTTCTTTAAATATCTTGTAAGAATAGAGTAAAATACATTTATTAAGGTGACATAGATACGGTTTTCAGGAAAACTCTGAATTTTCGAAAATTTCAAAAGTTTAAAAATTTTTCGGCGTCTTTCTGGAACTACAAAATTGAAGATAGAGATTTTTAATAATTAAAATTTTTAATAATTTAAATAAAATTTGTTGTCCAAAGTGACTTCTTTCATTAAGGTCATATACATTTTTTGAAAAGTTTAGTAGTTTTCGCGCAATATTGCGTACAATATGTGCAATTTTAAATAATTACAAAAACAAAATTTTCTCAAAAACGGCTCCAAATTTTTTCTTTAAACTTTTGTTAGGTATAATGCCTAATGTAGTTAATGAGATGACAAAAACGCCATATTGCTGATTCTTTTGTTTTTTCAAACATTGCAAAAATGTATTTTTTTACTTGTCTCTCACGTCGTTAATATTTACATTAGCCTTGATTTTTTGTAAACATTATTATATTAAGGAGTACATGAGCTTTAAGTAATGTTAAGTAAAGTTTCTCGAAAACACAACCGTTTTCTGTGAAAGGCAGCTCAAAATTCCATATTTTCAGAAACGCTCAAACGTCATTTTCTCATTTATGGCTGCACATTTTTTCTTGAAACTTTTGTAACGGATAGTGCTGATTACACTCTTTAATATGACGTAAAGTTTATTTTAAGTTGTTTTTTTTTGTTTTTTCAAAAATTATATAAATGTAATTTTTTTTGAAAGATCTCTCACATTTTTAATAGGCATATTACCAGCAATTTGTAAAGATTATTATATTTGTGAGTGTAAGTGCTTCAAATAACTTCAAATAAAGTATTTTGAAATTTCAAAAATTTTCTGTGAAAATGAGCTTCAAATTTCGCGTTTTTAGTATCGCTAACACGCAATTTTCTTTGAAACTGCACATAATTTTTAAAAGAAAATTGCCATTTAGGACTAGGTTTTTGTATTGTTTAATATTTTAAAATTAATGTTTTCGTTTAACCAATAGGAAACCGAAAAATTAAGGAACTGACAAAAAAATGTACTTTCGGCGGTGATAGATGGCAGCTGGCAAGAAAGAGTATGTGGCAATTCCAAATAGCTAGCGAAAACCCAAGGAAATAGAAAACTAATACGAGAAAATCTGTGCCATTCTGTAGCACCACTAATTTGTATTTTAGGACATAACTTGTGGAGCAGCACGTAATTTCTCACATTAGTAACAGTTACGTAATACTGTAATACTACAATTTCTGATCATATTAAAGTAGTTTGTAAAACTCGTTACCAATTGAAGCGCAAAATCTGCGAAAACTATTTTTTGAACTAGTACATCAACACAAATTCGAGAATCCAAAACTGCGAACCGCAACTCCCTAACTGCATTCAAAACTGCATATGGTGACCAGACGTTCCGTATTGGCCGGAACAGGCCCTTATTTGAGTCCCTGTTTCGTATTTTTTAAGGAAAACGTGACGCCAAAATGTCCCGTTTTTGTAACAGTGACTAATCGACATAAAGTGCCATCAACAATTTTAAATTTATCCTAATGTAATCCGTTGGGTTTGCATTAGTTTATAAAATAGTAAGCGTGAGTTGAATACATGCTCATGTACCACGTAACAAGTGTGTTTCACAGACTATTGAAATCAAGGAGAGATTCAGTGGTGGTTCTAGTACGGTATGACGTTGTGGGTTGGAGAAATCACAGACAAGATGTTTTTCGTATATACAAAGTTTATTTACAAACACACACACACACACACACACACACACACATATATATATATAATATATATATATATATATATATATATATATATATATATATATATATATATATATATATATAATTCTCGTGTCACAGTTTTAGTTACCATACTCCTCCGAAACGGCTTGACAGATTTTGATGAAATTTTATATGTATATTCAGTAGGCCTGAGAATAGGTTGTTATCTATTTTTATACCCCTTAGTGATAAAGGTGGTCCACCCCAATTTTTTTTATTTTTTCGCACTAAACGTTTTAGGCAACCCGCTACACACTGTAGGTATTTCACACGACGGTGTATCACCATATTACGCACCTGCTGAGGGATGTGCAGAATCTGCTATTAAATGTGAATAACACGGAGAGAGAGAGAGAGAGAGAGAGAGAGAGAGAGAGAGACGGAGAAAGAGAGAGATGAGAGAGATAGATGGAGAAAGGCAGACGAAGGGAGACAGAGACGGGCAAAGAGAGAGAGACGTGAGAGAGAGAAAGAGAGAGAGAAAGACTAATATATCATTAACACATAATTAGAAGGAAAAAAAGCACAGCAATTACTATTTGACTATAGGTAGATATGACTAGGAACTTTGTTTTAATAATTTGTGATGTTTATTGCTGCGAATTGTTTAATTAGCCTTATTAAATTAATGTTTAGTTAGCCTTCGGAAGTTGATTTTAAATTCTCGAATGTACAAAATGGGGAACAGATTCATTGTTGAACAGTTAAAAATGTGTACATGCATTTTATAACAATTTTTTAAATGATTGTTTTTTAGAGAAGATTTATTTATTATCGTTAATTATTTGCTCCTGCCGTCTTTTAATATATAGATTTTCGTTTACTGCCATTTAGTGCAACAATAGGTAAAGAAGACCCTGATTGATTTACACGATGTAATGATGTAATTATCACTTGATCAGTATCCCTGCAAGGCGTCTACCGGCGTCACTACGGACCAGTGTTGCCAGATGTCCGGCATTTCCGCATTTTATACCGCATTCCGCATTTAATCCGCATTCAGTGATGAGGATGCCAAAAATATCTGCATTTCCATGATAGTGGATTAAAATCCTTTTTTTTTTACTTCCTCAGTTATTACAACGATTGTTAGATGTCTCGCTAACTATGGTTGACAAAGTTTGAATGTTCAAAATGCTGTCTCTCTCTATTTAAAGTAGAAAGCAATAAAACACCAATTTTCCAACAATCATTAGGGCTTTATCCAATTGCCGTATTCGAAAATTGATGACCAAGCACCAAGGTGTTGTCGTCAACTCCGTCCTTTATTGTCTTACTGTTAGAGATTCAGAGGACAAATAGGTGACAACATGTTGGTTAGTCGTTTTCGAATACGCCAAATAAGAATACGGATCGTTGTTCTGATTCTTACTGCGTTTATTCAAGCCGGAGAAATGATGCACTTTGCGGGATATTGAAATTAAAAATGTTAAAATTACGTTACTCGGCTTCATATTAAACTGAGATTAAAAATAAATTGAAAGTACATTTATAACAAAAATACTGATATTTTATATTTTTAATTTCGTGGGTGAATGGAGAACATTATTATATAGGGAGAACAAACATAGAACAAATATAGTGAGACAATATCGCATTTATTTAATTAATAACACGGAATTCTATGTCGATATATGAATTATTGATGTTTTCCCTATTTTTAAATTATATTAATCTGCATTCATTAGAAGAAATCCGCATTTTCGAACTTAAAACTTTGCAATCGGAAGTTTCACATCTGGCAACATTGCTTCTGACCCAATAAGCAGGACGGAGTAGGGATGAGATCTCTCACACAATAAGCCGTTTCTCACTCACTACAATTTTTGGCCATTATTTTTATTGTTTGGGCGTTAATCGTAATTTTACAATTATCATTTTTCTATTTCGGTGTAATTTTTAAATAATTTATGATTAATTTGCAGGGCTGTAAAGAAAAAACGTCGAAGCCATCATTTTAAATGGCAAATTTCGAGGTGATAATATATTACTGCCACGGATCCTTATTATACCCACAGATGTGCCAATTCAATTTAAACGTCTTCAATTTCCGTTAAGATTGGCATTTGCGATGACTATCAATAAGCCTCAAGACCAAACGATGTCTGTTTTTAACGCATCATGTTTTTCACACTGTCCATTACACGTGGCATGTTCTCGAGTGGGTAAACCATTCAGTTTATTTGTGTTAGCTAAAGATGGGATAACAAAAAATATTGTACACTCTATTGGGTTGAGGGATTGATATGTTTTTTTAGTAAAATTATTATAATTAGATATGTATATCATTTCAAAAAATAAATTACAATAAATTAAAAATGTTAGATATTGTGTTATTTTTATATTCCATCATCGTTCACAGGGCTCCATGCCTCTTCAAGTCGTATATACCACATCCTCAAACACTGACAATTAGTCATTTTTTCTAATATATATAAAGTGTCATAGCACTTCCTACAGGAGTGTTTGCTCCCCGTTAGCGAACGCATTGTCACATAAGCCTGGCGCTCTGCCCCGCAAGCTTGCGGCCTCCCACGCACACTGGCGTCTCGCGAAGGACCCGCGACAAAAGTTGGAGGAACAATGCTGGCTCTTTTGAGGAGTGCCCGCCATTACAGCCTCGTTGCGACCGCGTCGCCCTCCCCCTGGGTGCAACTCTTGGTCTTGCGACGCATCCAGCATAAGTCGGACATCATCCCTTCGGACGTGCACCCTGGGGTTTGGCCACCGTCTCTTCCGGGCCCTTCGTGATGCATTCAACACGTGTTCACCCTGCAAGTATCCACGATACCCGCTGTGCATCATGCTGCCGCTGTGTTTCAGTAGCGGACGCTTCAACAGGAAAATGAGCTATCACGTAATTTGAGCTTGTATATGCTTTGTCGCTATCGATATCATTACCAAGAAATTCAATACTACTTTCTGCTTCTGTTTCTGTGCGACTTAGCAAGCAGTCTTAATTGAGGAAAACGGGCCAACTCATATATTAAATACAAGTTCAAATAAAACCAACCGAATTCCAATATTACTTTGCAAATGATATACCACTTTTACAAAAAGTAATTTCTCCAAATAATACTGGAAATAAATTTAAAATTGCAAACTTATTTTCTTTTTATTCGTGCTATTAATTTTTATTAATGTTTAAAAAGCGTAGCTTACTACGGTATGTAATATTGCTTTTTGTTATGAGCATGTGTCCCGTTTTGTCCCATTTTCTCGTAAAAAATACCCCAATATCCCATTTTTACTTTCTATCCACAGTTTACGTAGTAGAGAGAAAGTTATGTAATGTTGCGCAACAAAAAACGGCGAATTTTTCGGCAGAAAACTTTACATGAAGTCCCTCTGACATTTTCGAAATGGCTCCAATTTTTTTTATTGAATTTGGTTGTTGAATAGTGCAAAGGACGTTTAAGTGAATGATGCAGGTCTCATTTTCGTTGAAATCGTCGATTTTTGGAAAATTGCAAAAAATAAATTTAACTACATAATTGAAGATAGAGATTTTTCCCTCAGACAAAATCTGATTTATAAAACTAACTCATTAAAAATCACGTATAATTTTTTGAAAAATAACAAGTAGTTTTTGTGTAATTTGCGCTTGGAATTGATAAAATAATTCTCAAAAACAGCTCTAAAATTTTTTCTTTAAATTTTCTCCACTTATTTAATAAGGGGCGCTAAGAAGTATGGTGCTAGTCCCATTTTCGGATATTGCTCGGGTTTTTCGACAATTGCAATATTTCAATATTACGTAGTTGTTTCCAATGAGACGAGAAAGTATGTGCTGTTGGAGTACCAGTAGTTTCTTTACATTTTTTGTAAGAATGTAGTAAAAAATTCTTATCAAGATGACATGTCCGGTTTTCACTGTTGACTCCGAATTTTCGATAAGTGCAAAGTGTAGAATTTTTTCGGCGTCGTCGTACAACTACATAATTGAAAATAGAGATTTTCCGTAGTATGAAATTTGTTCTCCATAATTAGTTATTTTATTAAGGTCAGGTACATTGAAAATTTGAGGAATTATGACGTGCAATATATAGTACATTTTTAAAATATAACATAAACAAGATTTTCTCAAAAATGGCTCCAATTTTTTCTTCAAACTCTTGATAGGGATAAATAAAAAAGTACTCTATAAGATTACATAAACGCCGTTTTGCTCTATTCTTTTTTTTTCAAAAATTACAAAAATGTAATTTTTTGCCTAGTCTCTCACAAGGTTAATATGTAGCGATGATTTTTTCAGATTATTGCATTTAGGAATATATGTGATTTGAATGACGTCTGATAAGGTTTCTCGAAAACGGAAACTTTTCTGTGAAAACCAGCTGAAAATTCCGCACTTTCAGAAACGCTCAAACTCCATGTTCTCAAAAACAGTCCAAATTTGTTCTTCAAATATTTTGTGCTTATAGTGTGAATTGCACTGTTGAAGATGACATAAAAGACATTTTGCTGAAAACTTTTTTTCTTTCAAAATTACACAAATGTAATTTTTTATTTATCTCTCACGCCTTTAATATCCACATTTCCAGAGATTAGTATACATTATTGCATTGTAGTGCTTCAAATGACTTCCTATAAATATTTTCGAAAATTTAAAAGATTTCTATTAAAAAGAGCTTCAAAGTTCGCATTTACAGTAACGCTGAAATGACGTTTTCTCAAAAACAGGTCCCAATACGATGTGAGGTCAAGAAATAATTATCTATGGTTTGGGTACCAGTGACCAACTTCCCAACAATGCTAGTTTTTCTGTCGAAAAATAGTTGTTTATTGCTGCATTACCATACTCTCTCTTTACTACGCAAGTAGTAAGCGGGAAGTAACTAATGGTGCTACAAAATGAAGCAGACTCTCTCGAACATGTATAATATAATATGAACCTTACAAAACTGATAATATTTGAGATCATCCAAATTAATGGGTTTGAAGTGACAAACCCTTTCAGAATTGATGCAGGAAAATCCGTTCAAAAATGTGCTTCTATTTGATGGTTGATGTGTTATCACCTGACCACTTTGGTACCTGTTCAACACTGCAGCTGGAACGAAGCTTATCTCCCACTTCCTTCATTATACACGAAATTTCCCTTGTCTTCGTGGTCTCTCTCAGCTTACATATTGCTTTGTGCTCGTCTCACGCTTTACTTCTAGGACGAACCCATTAAATGTTCAGAATAAAACGAAGAGGATAGAATATACCATTGAGCATCTCCAAACAATATAATAAATTACTCGCGGTTGAAATGCCTTGAACCCTCAGAAAGACGGAATTTGTAAAGAAGTTATAGAAGGTAATCTATTCTAATTGTTCCGTTAAAATACAAATTTAGAGATAAAACTGAATTGCGAATATCTATGGGAATACGTTGTTTCTTACAGAGGTCATGCTACTTCATCATTAAATTGTTTCTCTATGATTCTGTTTTTCGAAAATACAGAGAGTGCGCCGCATATGGGACAAGCACCACTTTCTTTACTGCTTTTGCTACCTGAAAATAAAATTAAAGAAAAAGTTAAAACCGTTTCTAAAAAAACTAGTTAAACATTTTCTCATATTTTCGAAAAATTGAAAATGACCTACTTCGAAGATGTTTTTGATGA
The DNA here is from genome assembly GCA_031308135.1 of Acheta domesticus. Taxonomy (NCBI): domain Eukaryota; kingdom Metazoa; phylum Arthropoda; class Insecta; order Orthoptera; family Gryllidae; genus Acheta; species Acheta domesticus. Next base: position 22,508 of record JAHLJT010006260.1, read on the forward strand.
ACACATTTCGTTAAACAAAAAAGTATTCATAATTTTTCTTGTGAAGACGCCGAAAAAATTTGCATGTTTGCAGTTTTCGAAAAATCAGATATTACAATGACAATGAGATCTGCACCATTCTCTTAAGCCTTCTTTATACGGTATTTGAGATCAAAATTTAATAAGTGGATAAATCCAGTTGATAAATTTAGATACGAATATTTCTATGAATTTATAATCATTTGGCGACGGTCGAATGACGAATATGACAGCAAACCTTTCGTACTACATCTTTGGAAAATGGTCGAAAGGTCTTTAGTCACTTTTTGGCAAATTTTTCCGCATATTATTGAACCGAAAATCCGAAGTTTTCGTTGTTATTCAAAACTAATGTCTAGGAGCAACACCCATATTGCTCTTAGACAAGCTTATAACACCAAACAAAAGCATGTGTTTTGCAAGTCAATTTAGTGTAAAAAGCTAAAAATAGTCGAAAAGGGACTTACGGCCTTTTGACCAGGGACTAAAGATATAAGTAATTTATTAAATTAGAGCTTGTAGGAACATCAACCGGGTAGTAGAAGTAGTAGATATACCACGATGGAGTTCTTCCGTGGATGTCAGATTGCGGCTCACAATAGCAGTGCAGTTCCATCCATTTATCACCAAGGAAATGACGCAATTTGCTGCGCATATGTGTGATATTGCAGGAAAAACTCGTGGTGCTAAAACAGCTCGTACTTTCTCGCTCGTACTTACACGCAAAATTACGCGAAAAGTACAAAAAATGTCAAAAAGTTTTTCATGACCTTATTTCAAATTTGACAGATTTTATTCTGGGAAAAATGTCTATCTTCATAATTATAGTTGTAGGAAGACGCTGAAAAAAAATTGAATTTTTGCAATTTTCGAAAAATCGGAGTTTTCAAGAAACATGAGACTTGCACCATTTTCTTTAACGTCCTTGACACTAAAAAACAAAATTTAACAAAAAATGATGAAGCCATTTTTTTGAAAATTTTGAAACTGCCGGGGGGCTTTATGTAAAGTATCCCCAAAATTAAATTATCGATTTCAAATTCAAAGAGCCGCTACATCAGCCAGATTGTTTGGGGAATATAAATTTTCGAGATAATCGGCTGAAGCGTTGTTCACACACGGACGGATAGACAGATCGACGGACAGACAGACCGGACGGACAGACAGATGGACAGACAGACGTTTTGCCATCATTCAATTTTGCGATATCAAGGACCCATAAAACATGGATTCGGGCTACACCACGTGTTAGAGGATATTTTCCCCTAAATTTAGTAACTCGATTTATCCACTTTTTCATTTGTCTATAATAGGAGTTTTTCTGCCGCAAATTCGCGGTGTTGTCGAGTAGCATTACGTAACTTTCTCTCTACTGCGTGATAGCAAGATTCGTTTGACCACTTTTGCCCACGCTTTAGAAAATTTTTTCCAGCTACCAGCTTTTTCCAGCTCCCTGACAAAAAACGTTTTCCCCTTATTTCTCAAAATCGCCAAATTAGCAACAAACGAATAGAAATTTCAAAAGTTTTAATTTGCATTCGTTTCTACACCTCTTAATGACCCCTTATCCACCTTCAAACCAAGCTTATTACTAATGATATAACCATAATCATTTTTCAGTAAAGAATGAACCCGGCCAGACAAAAATCGGAAAAGGAACATTTTTTGTGGATTCGTTTGTCCATCGTTTGACCACGTTTGCCCATCATTTAGAAAATTATTATCAGCAGCGGTTCCAAAGTTATTGTCAAAAAACGTTTTTCCGCCATTTTATCACCCTCTAAACACTAAGTAGGTTACACCTGCAATACTCACAGTACAGGGGAATTTTCTTAAAATCTACTCTCCATCCTCAACTATTTAATCATATTTTAAACCAGTGACCCTGAACAAGTCAATAGTTCAACAGCTCTCTTCGCCTTGCCGTATCCTTTGCTCCGTGCTTCGACGTTTATTTTTGTTGTTTTCGCTTGCTGGGGCTCTGCGATGCACGCCGCCTTGAAAGGTCGTTTCACTTCACACTCCGTTGGGCGAAAGGAGCTGCTCAGAAGTGGGAAAGAGGAAACATCGATGTGGAGCGTTTAAGGTCTCGCCCGTCAGCCATGCGCTTTCGGAGCAAAGAGGCCTGGTTTTGGTGAGACATCATTAGTACCATAATAGGAAGTACAGTAAAAATTACTCAGTGAGGAACATGTATAATGAGGAAATCTGTCTAAGAGGAACATAAATCGCGGTCTTGCCAAACATAAATTCTTCAGTATTACATTGCATAATGTGGAATCTTGTCTAATATGGAGAAAAAAAAATACTGGTCCCTTGGGAGCTTTCGCACTTGGCAAGTTTTACTGTACATATTTTGTGATTCATCAATACTATAATATTACGTTGCAAAAGAGGGAGGTGGAATTCTGCCGCTCTCTGGGCAAGAGTTCTAGTGGCTGGCTGCTGTGTTCGGTAGTTTTCCGTGGTTTCTCTGACCAACACCAGCCGTACCGAAGCCGTACCCTATCAAATGGACCACAGGCCACGCGCGAATTACCTTTCTCTTCCCTATCCTAGCCTCTCCCTTAACACACTCATACATTTACTTGCACTACATCATCATACATTCCGGGAGCTTAGGGCTTGTCTGGGCTGGGGGAGTGCTCCGCTAGGGGGAGATACTTGGAAGGGAAAATCCACTGTTGTCGTGAAGCCGACGGAAGGTCGGCACCAGCTCTCATGTTCTAGTCTAGAGGAAGGAGAAAACCGACAACTCCTATATTAGATACGACTTTTATTCAATGTACTAAATGATTAATGTATACACAACCAGAAAATTAATATATCACCAAATACAAATAAGATGAATTGTGCAATTGTTCAGTGAGAGATAGAGAGCGTTCAGCTTCATTCACCAACGAATTTATGTCCACGTTCATCTCCGTCATGTAAAATTCCCGAGACTCCCATTTTTGCCTGTGAGCGTAAAATTCTCTGTTCGAACAAGTAAATAAAATATAATACGTTATTCCATTGGAGGACAGAATCGAGTACATCGCGTCTCTTTTCACAGCTGAGTAAAGGCAGTGTTGCCAGGTGGTCTTCAGCATTCCCCTCTAGATAGCGCTGCGGAAGTCACCAAAACGACGAAAAACAAAAACAAAAAAACCCCAAATTAAAAAAAATAGTATTTCATGTTTAAAATACATGGAGAGGTTAAGAAATTTAAAAAAACGAAAAATATTATTCTTGATATATGATTATATTTATACTTTACGGCAAACACCTATATTTTTATTATAATTATTATATATTTTTATTACATCTATATTTTATTAAATAAAAATTTTAATTAATGGTTTCTATAAATTACTGGTGAAATTAAATGCATAATTAGGTGGTGAAATGTGTAATAATTACATTGCTTTACTTTCTCAAAACGAAACAAATGTCAGTTACGACGATGTTCGATTTCGAGCCGACTCTTCAAATAACACTGGTCGACAAGGTTTTCTTCACAAGAAATCTGTTTAGTCACTCTAGTGCGTTTTTTCAAACTGAATTCAGATATGTATTCAGAATATTTCCACCAAGCAGATTATTTTGAGAGAGCTACTTTTTAAAATTTGATTTCAATATTCTCTTTGACCTGTCATAGGAACCTTTACCTTATATGTAGCGATTTTATCAAGCTGTATTTAAGGAAATCGTAAGTAATATGCTAAAACACCAACAGCCAGTTGTGCAGATTCATTCATGTTTTGACATGCTCAGACCAGTTAATCTAGCATTGTGATATGTCAGTGTTGAGGTATCTATGAGCTTGTTAGCACGAATACCACTGGTAATATACTATTTCCTTCCTTTGTCTTTAAAAGTGCACTGTGGCTTTTTCTGGTTGAACAGAGAGACTATTTCTTCCATAGCCCATTGTGTTTCCATTAAAGAGAAAAAAATTCCCATTACCATAGTGGAATGGGTTTGCAAAAAAAGTATTATGCAGTTACAATCAATTCTGAATGAACTTCCGAATGGTCATTTTATTTCAAGATCCCACTTTAGGCGAGAAGACAGTTTTCTGAAATCCGAACAAAATATTTTACTGCTAACAAATTATTTGAAACTTAAACTCGTGATGTTACAAAATGGCACGGACTTTCCCGTATTTGTTTTCTATTTCCTAGGGTCTGGGCTAGCTATTCGGAATTGCCACATACTCTTGCTAGCTTCCATCTATCGCCGCCCAAACTACTTTTTGTAACATTCTTTTAATTTTTCGGTTTCCTAATAGTAGAACGGAAATATTAATTTTAAAATATTAAAGAACACAAAAACCTCGTCCGAAATGGAAATTTTCTTTTAAAAATTTGGAGCTGTTTATAAGAAAATGTCGATTAAGCGCTACTGAAAATGCGAAATTTGAAGCTCTTTTTCAAAGAAAATTTTTGAGTTTTCAGATAACTTCATTTTAATTCATTTGAATTACTTGCACTCACAAATACAATAATGTTTAAAAATTGCTGGTAATGTGCATAATATAGATGTGAGAAATTTTTCAAAAAAGTACATTTGTGTAATTTTTGAAAAAACAAAAAATACCCCAAATTAAACTTTACGTCATATTAAAGAGTGCAATTAACACTATCGGTCCCAAAAGTTTGATGAAAAACTGTTGAGCCAGTTATTAGAAAATGGCGTTTGAGCGTTTCTAAAAAGGGGGAATTTTGAGCCAGTTTTCACAGAAAACTGTTGAGTTTCCGAGAAACTTCAATTTACATTATTTAAAGCATGTGTACTCATTAACATAATAATGTCAAATCGCCGCTAATTTAAATATTAACGACGTGATATACAAGTCAAAAAAATTGCATTTTTGTAATTTTTGTAAAAAACAAAAGAATATAGCAATATGGCGTTTATGTCACCTCATAGAGTACGTTTTCTAATATCCCAAACAAATGTTTAAAGAATAAATTTGGAGCCTTATTGACAAAATCTCATTTTTTTAAATTGCACAAATTGCACGCAATATTTCGCGAAAATTACTGAAATTTTCAAAAAAATGTACAGGACCTTAAAGAAGGAATTCACTACGAAGAACAAATTTTATTTGAAGGAAAAATCTCTATCTGCAATTTTGTAGTTGGAGCAAGACGTCGAATAAAATTCAAACTTTCTCAGTTTTCGAAAATTAACCGTGAAAATCGGACGTATGCCACCTTAAGTACATTTTACTCTATAGTTACAAGAAACTTACAGAAAACATTTTCAGCCCTTTTTGAGAAAATTTCGAAAATGTTCGGGTGGCCTCATACCCTCAAAAATTAATGAATGATTTCCAAAATCGCAGAGCTTCGACTCAGGTCAGATGGACAGAGGTTTCTGCAATTTGGAAAAAAACGTACGCATTGTTTAGGCGCTAATGTTGTTCACATACACCAGACAGACAGAAGGGGGGCAGACGAACGGACGTTTTGCTTTCAATTGATTTTTCGGTACCAAGAACAATAAAGCAGGGGTTCTGACTACAACATGTGTTAGGAAATTTTCTTTTCTTAATTTAGCAACTGGATTTATCCACGTTTTACTTTCGCGTATACGTACGTATATATGGAGTAATATACGTAGTATCTGGGAAAGTTATTTAATGCTGCTCGAAAAACTGGCGAATTTTCGGCAGAAAAAAATTCGTCGCCGGCCCCTGATAACGGAAAACTGGATAAATCCAGTTGCTAAATTAAGAACAAAAATCCCTGAACGCGTGGAGTAGCCACAATCCCTATTTTGTAAGTCTTTGAGACCGAACTAGTAGTGCTACAGAATAGCATAGACTTTCTCATATTAATTTTCTATTTCCTTTGGTCTCGGCTAGCTTTCGAACTTGCCACATTCTCATGCCAGCTCCCATCTATCGCCGCCCAAAGTACATTTTTTTGACATTTTCTATTTTTTTGTTTTTCTAATGGTAGAACGGAAGTATTAATTTTAAAATATTAAAGAACAGTAAAACCTCGTCCTAAATGGCAATTTTCTTCGAAAAATTTGGAGCCGTTTTTAAAAAAATTATGTTTAAGCACTAATAAAAATGCGAAATTTGAAGCTCTTTTTCACAGAAAACTTTTGAGTTTACGAGAAACTTAATTTCATGTCGTTTGAAGCACTTACACTCACAAGTACAATCGCGTTTACAAATTGCTGGAAATGTGTGAGAGATCTTTTAAAAAAATTACATTTATGTAATTTTTGAAAAAAAATTGAACTTTACGACATATAAAATAGTGCAATTGGCATTATCTGTTCCAAAAGTTTGAAGGAAAAATTTAGAGCCATTTATGAGCAAATGACGTTTGAGTGTTTCTGAAAATGCGGAATTTTGAGCTAGTTTTCACAGAAAACTGTTGAGTTCTCGAGAAACTTTAATCGACATTATTTAAATCATATGTACTAATAAATATAATAATGGGAACAAATCATCGCTAGTCTAATTATTATCGACGTGGGAGACCACTCAAAAAAATATATTTTTGTAATTTAAAAAACCAACAAAAGAATAGAGCAATATGGCGTTTGTATCATTTCATAGAGTACATTTAGCACTATCCCTACCAAAAGTTTAATAAAAAAAATTGGAGCTGTTTTTTGAGAAAATTATTTTTTAAATTGCAAATATTGCACGCAATATTGTTCGAAATCTACTATAATTTTCAAACAAGGTGCGACCTTAATGATAGAACTCACTTTGGAGAACAAATATTATTTGGAAGAAAAATATCGATCTTCAATTTTGTACTTGTAGGAAGATGCCGAAAAAAATTCAAACTTTTGAAATTTTCGAAAATTCCACATGTTTCCACATCATCCCAAAGTAAACATTCTGAGTAAAATATGTGTCGTTAGACTTTATTATTTATTGTTGTATTTTTAGCGGAAATCAGAGTACCTGGCCGAAAAAGAATCCGCAGAAAGGAATTGGGCCTAAAAACAAGACATATTCGAAAAAAATAGGACAGTTGTAGGGCTGAGCGTATTAGTGGTCTACCCTGCCGCTTACGCAATAGAGAGAAAGTTACGTGATGTTGCGAAAAAACGGCGAATTTTCGGCAGAAAAATTAACTACAGGGCCCTTGTAACAAAAAAGTTAATAAATCCAATTGCTAAATTTAGAAAAAAAGTCCTCTAACACGTGGTGCCACCAAAATCAATGGTCTGTGAGTCCTTGATACCGAAAAATCGAATGACGGCAAAACATCTACGAGTATCTGTGTAAGAGAATGGTGCAAGATACATTTTCGTTGATAACTCTGATATTTCGAAAATTCAAAATTTTTTCGGTGTCTTGCTTCAACTACAATTATCAAGATAGAGATTTTTTCCTTTATGAAATCTGTTCCTCAAAGATACGTTTTTAAATAAGGTCATGTATAGGTTTTCGAAAATTTGAGTACTTTTCTCGTAATTTTGCGTGAAAGTATGGGCGAGAAAAACGTGCTAATTAGCACCACTAGTTTCCGTAGATATTGTTGTCGGTGTATTTAAATAAGGGAGGGAGGGTAGTTTCCTGCGAGCCCCCTCGCCCGTGCGAAGGTTGGACGGCTCAATCAATCGCCGCTTCGCCTCGCTGGAGATAGAGCATCGCCTTTAAGCGCAGCGCTCGCGCTCCAGCTGAGCCGCGCGCATGCGCAGAAGGGGGCTTCCGGAGCGGGCCGTAGGTGGATATTTCGGGCTGGTAGCGCTGCTGAGCCGGTCGCCGACCTAGAGCGCACGGAACAGGGCGAGAACAGAGGCGCGTCTGCAGCAGGCAGGGAGCGCTGTTGCGGCAGGACGAGAGAACCACAACAAAAAAAACCGAAAGGGCGGTGCGTGGCCGGCTCGCGGTCATGCGCACGCAGGAGAGAGAGAGTGGGCACAGAGGTTGGCAGTGAACGGAGCTTCGTAACGATTTTGCCTCTGCGACGCGGGCGGCGCAGTGTGATCTCGACGCAGTAAGCCAGCGGTGGCAGCGTGACCGTCGTCCGCGGGCCCGGCGCGCGGATATGAAGGCGCGGCCTGCGACAGCAAGCGGCGGTGGCGGCGGTGGTAGGAGTGGACGCGCCCGGCCCCCTCCGGATACGTGCAAGCGCCGGGGAGCCCGCGCGGCGGCGGCGGCGGCGGCGGCGGCGGCGGCGGCTCGCGCCTGAGCGGGCAGCGGTGGCGGCGGCGCAGGAGGTGGGGAAGGAGGATGCTAGACGTCAGTGGCGTGTGACCCGTGCCCGCCCCCGGGCTTCGACCGGCGTTGCCTCCCGCGCCAGGTGAGCCGTGAGCGCGGAACCAGCGCTGCAGCCACTGACAGGCAGGCCGGCCGGCCGGCAGGCTGGCTCCGGCGGCGTCATGGGGCCCGCGCATTTGGCCCTGGAAGCGTGCGTGCCCCGTCGCGCACGATCGATGAGGCTTTGCGAAGCGGTCATGGTGGGGTGATTCAGTTCGTGTGGCGGGATTCGTGCGAGTTTAAATGGTTGTTGTGAGTGGGATTCGCTCGAATGGAGGGTAATGAAGCCTTGCTCCTGGTTGTGGTCCAGGATCATTCTGTATGTAATGTCACCTATTCATTTCCCTGTTATAATTTGAAATGTGGTGTGTACAAAGGTGTTTGAGAACACGTGAAAACGCTTAACAGTTTGTAATTAATTTGAAATCTCTCCCTGGAGTTGTTAATGAAGTGGTAAACATCAAAACGAGTGTTATCCAGTTAATTATCGATACTACCAGACACTTTAATCTGAATGAATAGAACACTCATTAGTATATGCCAAAAATTCTCAACTCGTGTAAATTTGGATATTGTGGCGATAGTTTTCTACGATTAGACGCACGCATTTTCCTCCGGATCATCTAAAATAAGGAAGTACAATTTCGAAAGAAGTACTTTCGGAGAGAGCGTGCTGAAAATTAATACCTGTAGTTGCAAATAGAAAAAGTCGCCAGGAAACTTTATATATATATATATATATATATATATATATATATATATATATATATATATATATATATATATATTGAAAATTCTGCATTTCTATTCCATTTTGTTAGCTTCACGACTCAAATATTAGCCGTTCCCCTGGACTAAACATTTCCCTTTTCTCTTAAAAAATATGGTTTGTAACTTGCACGCACAGGTGTACTGGCATCTGCAACCGGCGTCACGCCACGGCATCTGTCGTGGGTCACGTGCGTGCTGTACATTCTGTCGTCTCGAATGCCGTGAGAAATTGCGCTTGGTGAGCGAGGGCACGCTGTATGTGTGCGAATGACGCGAGCGAAGAAGAATACCTGTTTTCCGTCGAGACCAAGGTTACCTCGCTCGTCGAAGTAGACTTTTATTTTGTACTGCGTTGACCAGCGCGGCTGTGACGGCAAATGCGGGGTTGTGCGTACGAAAGTGACTACGGAGTTGCACAAAATTGGCGGTAAAATGTGATTAAAATTAAACTCGCAGAAGGTTGACTTTATTGTCTCCATTGAGATTTGGTAATTTTCGAACACATTCAATGTGCAAAGACTGAATAGAATATCGTATTACTGCGTACAGTTCAGAGTCGTTTGTGAGAACTATTATAAATTACTGTTGTGCCACATTTAATTGAAAGACAAAAATTGTCGTGCAATAAATTGTCTTGAGGAATGAAAGTAAGATTCGCAGGAAGAGACATTCCCGCGTAGTCTGACTAGCCGGAATAATCGATCAAGTGTTTCGGTCTTCTCGTCGTTGGCATCTGCGTCCTCGTGAATTTGACGTTAGTGTAACCAGTGGAGCGGCGTGCCTGAGGCACTAACTGGAAATGATGATGATTGTGTGTTTCGTGGAAGCATCGTCGGTGATCCTCTCTCTGTACGTCCACCCTCAGAAGATTCCTTGAAACGTCAGTGTGTATCGGAAAAGAAAACGAATTTTGTCAAATCTGAAATAATGACATTTGTATTCCTGAATCGGATGCTGTGGTGAAAAATTCCAGGACCTGGTTGTGAGTTGTTTTTTTTATTATTGTTTTTTGTTGTCGCAGAAGTCAGGAGAAAAATGCACCTCAATTGTACCATTGTATCTCCGGTTTTACTTCCAGCGGAGAGCGAGAAAGAGTTCGTTTATGGAAAACAGTGTTCCGAACTCCGGAACTGTTGGACGATCATTTATTTATTGAAGTTCCCGTTTTTAGCAAGATAGATTTCAGTTTGACCCATATGATATTTCCAGGGTAAACTGTTGGGAAATATTGGGGGCTACCAAAATAATAATATATTTTTTCTAGGAAAAATTGACCATTTTTGTGATATCGCTTATACAGTATGAATTGAAGTTTGTGCAAATTAATACATATAATCATATATCTGTTATTAAACATATACTGCTTTATATAGCTCTGAAAGATGGGCTTATGCTATTTTTTTGACGCATTTGAAAAATTGTGTTTGTTCTTTCAAAAAAATTGAAAAACAATTTATTATTAATAAAATTATTAGTGTGCAATATTTCTAATAATTTTTTCTTTTGTGTCTTTTCAGAATTATTTTTCCATCATGACATCGATTTTTCATCTCAGAAGGCTGTGTTACATATTCCTGCTGCTAGGCCTGGCCTACGTGGGAGTACTTGTGACACGGACTAAATTTGGTCCAATCGATGATGTAAATCGTGATGCACGCCTGTGAGTTTAAAATAAAGTTTTTTAATCTTTAATGTAAAAACATTAAACAAATTAAAAATATATTAAGTCTCTAATAAACAGAAGGGAAGAGAATTATTATTTTATGGTTTTCATTTTTTTTATTTTAGTTCTCAAATATTTGTATAGTTATGTTACTGAAAGTTAAATTCACATTTATTCCAATTGCTGAGAAGAGTTTATTCCAGTTGGAATGCATACTTTCTTATATCTGTTAAATTAACTTTAAGTTTCACCATGTATCTAACTTTTCCATTGTGCAGGAAATCGGTTTCTCTTCTCATGGACTCCTCTGCTGGAGAAGTTTGGAAAAAATTAGCGTAAGTTCTAAATTATAATTAAACTTAATTTGACAAAAATTGGATTGATAGAAGGAAGAATGAATTTGAAAGATATTTAAAAAACTTCTTAGCAAATGCATGAATTCTATAAATCCTAAAAATGGTTAAAATGAGTTATGATCCTAAAATATGGTCAATTGGACTTTATAAAAAAATATCCAAATTTGGCGTAAGAAAACTCATTCCTGTATGTGGATTTTGAAATTTCATGGTAGCATTACTGAGTATTTATGATGACTTTAGTGCTAGTAGTTAGGTTTTTAATACTAATTTCCTCCAAGACAAGAAGGTGCTGAACTACTAAACCAAGCAATAAATATCATTTAAGCTCCTTCACGTATCATGTACATGATATATTGTCATTTCAGCATGAGAAAATTCAATACAATCATGGTTACATAAAGATGAAAGACAAAAATTAAGTTCTTCTAAGAGAAGAAATATATACGGAGAATTACCTTGAGGACAGTGAGCAGTGTCATCTGTAAAGCATGCCCCGTTGCCTTATGTTGCATAGAGTGAAGTTTTTCTTCTTTCAGATAAACATAGAAAGTCAGTAAGAAGAATTTCTTGCAAGATATTTTGGCATTATACAAGGTTGTTCAGTGCAACAGTGCATCTTATTTTCTGTTTTTGATACTAATTTCCAAGGGAATATTTAAAAAATTAAAAAATTGTTCTAAAATTTCTTGCACTTTTTAATAATAATAATAATAATAATAATAATAATAATAATATAATAATATATTTATTTGCCACATAAATTCAGCATAAGCCATGTGTCACAAGTCAGAATATGTACATAATCATAAAATGTACAATATAGATGTTTCTAAGTATTAAATACAATATAGAAAAGTAGAAAGAAGAAAAAAGAAATGAAGATAAAAAAAAAAAGAGAGCAAGTGTAGTCATCTTCTTTTGAGTTGATGCCTGCATGTTGCTCAAGTTCAAAAGTAAAAACATTGAATAAAATGAGTTAATAATTTACAGTTTTTCTAATAATAAAATAATAATAAAAATCTTAAACTGTTTAAATTGACTTTTCAAAAAGCCTAAAATGACATTTACAAAATCCCAAATACCCAGACCCATTCTTATGATCAACAAGAAGTTAAGAATATCTGTATATGGTAGAGCCTCAAAGTATATCATCAGTTTACTACATATGGGAAGACATTTCATTCTGAAGCATCATGAATATTGTTAAATGAAAAAGTATTTGTAATAAAAATTAATATGGAAGAAAGCATATGCAGTGAAATATTCAATTATCTTTGAAAAACATGGTCCTAACAAGAAAATTAACAGATAAATATAAAATAAAATATTTTAAAAAAGTTATGAATATATCTTAGAATTATTGTTCGACACACTGACCCCTCCTCCCTCAATAGCAGATCAGAAATCCTGCCTGTGCACTGGTTAGAAATTTATTGTAGATATTAATACATTAAGAAAATATTTTTTTGGCATTGAAAACTTAAAAATAAGTATTAAAAACGTGTTCATTAAAATTTTCTTCACTTAATTTTATGTTATTCTATCCTTGAGTGTCATTCATAGTAATGAAAAAAACTATATTAGGGGAAGTTATGGAGCAATGAGGTACTTTTATTTACTATTTATTTTTTGTCTTTATTTGTCTTAAACTTTCAGCATTATTATGTTATTCATTCTTTAAAATTCCCAGTTTATGTACTGAGTCACAAAATGTAATGAGTCTTCAGTTAAATTTTTTCTTTGAAATACAAAAGTTAAAATTTGATTGGTGTTAATGAGGACAGACTAGATTAGAGAAATAAGAAATTTAAAATTTGTGTAGAGATTTTTGCTTTGAAAGTAGCCATAGAGTTGTCTCGGTTACTAAAGAAGCATGACTTGTAATTTGGTATACTAACTACTTTTTGTTTTGAATTTAGTTGTAAATTACCTTGAGTGAAGGTTATGTGTACGTTAACTTTGCAATCTAAGAAAATGTGTGCAGTTTTCCCCCCTCTCTCACACCCATAATTATCCATAAGTATTACTGTTTTCTTGATGATAAATAATCTTTGGATTAATGTGATTAAGCAATTGATGATGCTTACTATGTTCAAAGTAGTTTGTCACAGACAGCTTAATAAAGACAAGTTAAATGGAAGTATTGCTTTAACCCGTCAATGCATTTAGTCTCGGAGGCCCCCTGACTTCTATTCATGGCTCCAATTATATTGTATTTTGCTTGTAGCTAATAATATTTTTTGACTTCTTACAATAATCATTTTTGTTACTAATAGCACAAGGACGGTTAACGGAAACTAATAGATTTCTATAAATCAGGCTTTTTCTATAGGTAGTCATACTTTCCACTTAAGGGGCCTGAAAGGCCCCTATTGTCCTATGGCTTTGTTGAAGCTATTTTCTCAGGAAAAATGTACTGAGATCGAGAGTGGGCTACGGCAATAAAATCCCTTTAAACTTACACTCCATGACATCATCACTTTTGTGTTGGCAGATACCCAAGACAAGATTTAGTTTAAATTTCTGACATAAGTGTGGACACGTTCCTTGTGTAAATTGTGTGGGAAGTAGCAACCATAAAGAGTTAAATCTTTCTTCAGTAAATAAAAAAATTAACCCAGAAATAAAAAAGTAAAAAGCAGCCAATTTACACAATTAGACTTCTATTTTGTTATTATCTCTGGGTTAAGTTTTCTTTCTGAACAAATATATACATTTCTTGTGTAAATAATAAAGCATTTACATGTTTCTGGAGGGTTTCTATGCTTCTGCAATAAAATTTTTCCTTAGAAAGCATTTTTTCATACCAGATTTTGAGTGCTTATTTGCAGCTCAACCATTCAGAATATTCGAGTATTTATTAGACAAAATATGCTTAAAATTTTCGACGTTTCCTCTCAGGACAGCCTGTATAATCTTAGTGAAAACGTAACTGTAGGTCAATTAGTTATCTTTGGAGGGTGGAGTCCTTTCAGAATGTTTATGTTAAACGAGTCTGATAAATATGACATAAAGATATTCTGAAGTTGCGACGCAGAGAATGGGTTTGCATTGTACGGCAGCAAATGCTGTGGTAGGTGAAAGGAAGAGCCTTTGGAGAAAGATTTGGCAGCAAACCTGGAGAAAGAACTGACCCCAACCTTGAGTAAAGGAGGATACGACATTGCTGTGGATAATTTTTTTCGCTTCCATACTTGTAGAGTTCTTATCACAAAAAAAAACTTCCGTTGCTAAGAATTTAATGTGAAAGTACAAAAGAAATTTCAAACGAACTGAAAACCAGTAACAAACAATTAATATTTTCTCCGGTGTGTCAGCTTATACCAATAACAATGCTAAAAAGTGAATTTTGAAAATCCTTTCCTTTCTCAAAATAGCGAAACTATCGTAATTTTTGTCTGAGTAAAACAAATATATCATCAGATATTGCATGTGAGCTCTAGTTTTTAAGATAGATTAATTTCAAGTAAAAATAATAAAAACATGCATTGTAATTCTTATATTCTCTTAAAATATTCTTTATAATGTATATAATATTTTATATATAGAGAGAGAGAGATAGAGATAGATATAGATAGATAGATATATATAATATTCTTTAAGTTCGTTAATGTTAAGTGTAATAAGTGTAATATTAAATTTGTTAAAGTGTAATATCCTTCTTTGGTGCTTTGGTTAATCGTCAATGGGGGGTCACAACTCCATTTAGGAAGAGATTGACATCATATTCAAATGACATTCCATCAGCCAATTTATGAGGGTAAAACTTGCTTATTTGAATATCAATAACAGATATCTTGAACACATTAGAAATTTCCTGATGCGTAGCTTGAACAAAGAATTGGTGACAAATAAGTAGCTGGATTCAAGAATAGAGATACATCAAAGAGAACAAAAGTATTTTGCTTATAAACTATAATCGCAATGTTTACACATGTGCTTTAACAACTATTTCATGTGCCTTTCTTCACAAGAGAAGTAAAACAGTCATTTCCATTTCTTATATTTACACCTTTTAAACTAGCCAAAAACATGCTTTGAGCAAATTTGAAAATTACTTTCTGTGAAGTAATAGTAAATGTCATTGTGTCAACGAGTCTGCCCCCAATGCAGGATACAGTCTGATCAACATGCAGTCTGATTCTACAAAACTGGCTTAAGGAAATTAATTAATTAATGGAATGTTGGATATCTTCAGAAAATGGCTTTCATGCTACTTATGTGATGATCGTGATGATGGTTTAAGCCTTTTAATTTTGTCCATTTTAAAAGGACAACTAAATGTAATGCAGATCTTTGTATATATGCCAATATTAATTATTTTATTTGTTCTGTAGTGCTGGCGGCCAGGCATGTCGACATCCTCGTCTGGATGTAAACAACCCTGGCTATAATGAAATTTATTAAAGATACCGGCCCACTGGTATGCACTTTGAAAGAAGATTGGGTTCAGATGAATGGAAGCACAGCTCGTATTACTGATGAAGCTAGAGAACATTATGGTTACATAGAATGTGCTTTTACAGTATGTGATATGAATATCATTAATATATGTAAAATTTTAATAATAATTTAAATATAATGGATATTATCAAATCACTTTTGAAACTTTTATTTATATGAGCAAATGTGAATATTTCAATAGTGCTGCCTTTTTTTTTTTTTCATTTGGAAATGTTGGAACATGTATGATTACTTCTGTGGTGTTCAAGAAAGTTTTAAATTTCAGATATTTTTCGTGGAAGTGACCATTCAAACACATGATGGTGTTATCACTCGGACTCATACTGAATATAATTTAGAAGAAACTGATTTTATTCGTGTGAATTGCAGATCAGAGAAGGGGAGCACGTAAGTCTGGCACACTGAAACGTGTTGTATATTTTAAATGTATGCATTTAAGGTAACATTACTTCAAACCAATGATTGCAGGGTTCCACACACTCTGCAAGTAGATTTCTTTGCATGAGTAAGTTGATTAGTAGGCTTAAGACTTGAATTTCGTACTATTCTTTGTATTTTATAGTTACTATACATAGCTCAATACATTTTGTTTTTAGATAATGCATGGCTGCTTAATTTGGGTCCTTTCTATGAAATGTGCAGCTTGAGGTCAAGAACATAATAAAAAAGAACAACAGCAGATTTAAACATGAAGTGTTGTGTAGGGGATTGTGTTTAATTTTATCAAATTAATTTGTACGAGATGAAATAATTGTTTGTAATACTGGTGTTCAGATCTGATGATTTACAACATATCAGCTAAAAAAATATTAGATATTTATATATAAATTATCTAGGTTATTTATCATGAAATAACTTGAATGTTTATTCCTTTGTTTTATTTTGTGTTCTCTGATTAATTTCTCCAAACGTATGTAGTACTGGAATACATAAGTATATTATGTATGTGTTTACTGGAGTAGCATAAGTATTATTTGACAATTTTCATCTTGCTAGATATCTCTGACCATGTTCTTTTCATGCTATATACTTGTGCAACTCAAGATTCTGCACATCTGAAGAGCAGCAAAAGTAATAGAATGTCCCAAAAAGATCTGAGTTTGCAGATTACAACATGAACACTTTTATCGACCAATGACTTTGAAAATCAGGGTTTAAAGCTCCTGCAATGCACTGTTTTTAAGTAATACAAGATTAATGTGACAGGGAACAACTGTTTGGCAGGCCATGTGTCATTTTTTGTGGGTTGCATTTGCATCTGCCTATTTTCAGAGGCAGTTTGCAACAAATTCTTAATATTAATGAATTTTGATTCAAATGGCAGTTCATCACTTCTCCATGAAATTTTTTCTTTTATCCCCTCATTTTTAGATTCATTGGGTGTGAGAGCTGCATGGGAGATACAGAAATAATAAATGATCATAATAAAATGAAGATGATGGTGGTGATAAAAGGTCGAGATTTTGGCTGAAAGTTAATCATGTAGAGCACATAAATAATATTAAGAAGTACATAATGCATAAATAATATTGATGTGATTTTGTTTCATTTAATTTGTTGTGAACAGACTTTCAATTACTACCGACTTAAATTCAAATAAATTTAGGGAAACTAATTCCACCCTATAAAAACAAGGGTTGTCTTCAATTTGTTCTTATAGTCTAGTATGGTACTTTATTATTTCCATTGTGCAATAAATGATGATGATTTTTTTACATACATTAACTTGTAGGCAAATTTTTACATTTAATCATTTGAGTATGAAGAAGCAAGCCTTCATGTTGATGTTTAGATTTCAAGTGAGGAAAAAAGGAAAGAAAATAAAACAAGTCATTTTGGATTTTTGAAGTTAAAAATTGTCATTAATTTCATGCAATAAGTTTTGCTGATAAAGAATGTCAGGGCTAAAGAAATTCTGAAGGTTATGTTGTTCAATACATTTTAAAAATAATTTGATTCTTTATTTGATCTTATGAAGACAAAATAACCATACATATTTTTCGAGTCTTATTTAACTTAATGGAACACCCTCTGGGGTGAACTGAAGATGAATATTTTCATAATTTCAAGCTCTGATAATGAACACATATTGAGAGAAAACTATGACCAAGTTCTGTGCAAGGACAAATTTGGATAAACTTTTTTCAAATGTAAGCTGCTAATTTCATGATTTCTAGAGAATGCATGTGTTGGGCTACTAAATCCCACAAGTCTTTTCTTCTCTAGGGGGCTCTGTAATTGCCCGAAGAATCCATGAACTGCACAGATCTCAGTTTCTATGGACATTGGCATTGCATGCTTCCTTGCCGACAGGTGGCACAATGTGATGGCGGGCATCCGGCATGACCAGGACGTCCTGGACCGAACTGGCTGGGACAAGGTGTCGGAAGATGGTCTGCACCTGAATGTGCTCATATGGGGCTTTGACTCCCTGTCTCGCAACATGTTTGCACGCAAGCTGCCCCGCACCCATCGCTACCTGCGCGAGACGCTGGGTGCCTTTGAGCTGCAAGGATACAACATTGTGGGCGATGGCACTCCCCAAGCCCTCATCCCCATCCTTACTGGTTAGCGACTACCAACACCTCTGGTGTAGTAAAAGTGAAACAGCAGAGCATGTTTGGCTGAACTGGATTTGCCAAATCATAGCATAGTATATTTAATTTCAGACCTTTAAGGAGAAACTTACTGCACTTTAAGAGATTTTAACTATCAATTTTTTTTTATTTAAACTTAGAAATGTATATTGATTACAAGTGCTTTGAATGCAAATAGTGTTTAACAATGTATTGTATTGTTTGATTGTAGATATAACTGCTTGGTAGTCCACTTGTATCTTACTCTTTATTTCTTCTAGTATATATCAGATTGAAATGTTAACATTTCAAAGCAAGTCATGTAATGTGAGTAAGGTCTGAAGAGAGTGACAATGTTTCCACATACAAACAAGAAACACTTTGCTATATTTGATATATAGATTTTCTTGTTTGGTTGAAATTATGTGTATGTTGTGACTAAAAAGTTATCTATTTTATAGGAAAGACAGAACTTGAATTACCAGAACACGGAAACGAATGGGTGATAAAGCTTCTTACGTAAATGTTTATCCTTTTGCATGGAAGGACTTTCGAGCCAATGGTTATGTGACAGGTAAGAATTGAAAAACAAGAATG
The DNA here is from genome assembly GCA_031308135.1 of Acheta domesticus. Lineage (NCBI taxonomy): Eukaryota > Metazoa > Arthropoda > Insecta > Orthoptera > Gryllidae > Acheta > Acheta domesticus. The sequence goes on from JAHLJT010006260.1 coordinate 41,183, forward strand.
GTACAAATAATCGACAAATTCTGTCAAAAATTCTTTAGAATGTAAAAAATTGCTTTCTGTTTATTTTTTTGATGTAATAAACAAATTCCAAGCTTAAAGAATTCAAAACATTTTCCTTTAAATTGTTAAGTATAGAATAGCTGGACTGTAAAATATGTTAGTTGAAACAAAATTTGTTATTAACTTCTGTCTACTAAGCTCTTTACTTCATCTTCCAATATTTTTTACTTGTTATGTCTCATAATTTTAGAGCGAATCTGCCTAAAAAGGAAAAAGGTTCCAAACTAAAATCCTCCTAATAAAATTCAATGTTATGTTAGTGGAATGAAAAAATGTGTTTTTAATTATTTATTTACCATTTTTCTTTTTAGGATATGCAGAAGACTGTCCAAGCCTTGGAACATTTACTTACAGACTAAAAGGATTTGATGCCCCACCTACCGATCATTATATGAGGCCTTTTTACATAGAAGCTTCGAAAGTGTATTCAAAAACAGCGCAATTATTGCCTTGGCTCAATACCTCGACATAAGGTAAGTTAATTTGTAAGAACTGTTTATCCTGAGTTAACCATTATTAGAAAACAAAAAATTGACCAAGTTATTATTTTGTTCAATGTCTACTTTTTATGGCAATTTCTTAGAAGCAGTTTCTTAAAGAACAGATGTTGGAGAATTTCTTACCAGTCAGTTTGTCTTTGTAGTTACTTTTGGCTATGAATCTTGAAGTTTTTAAACAGAAAGAGAGTGAGTGTTTTTTCATGTGTGTGTTTTGCATGTGTATGTGTGCTTTCTTTCCATGTATGTGTGTATTTTCTTTCTTGCTACCACTTATGCAGTAGGGAAAAAGTTATGTAATGCTGCAGGGAAAAAGCCCTAATTTTTGGCAAAAAACCTCTTTATTTCCCAGGCCCTGGTAACAAAGAAATGGATAAATCCAGCTGGTAAATATATTTATTGGTTACATGCGTCTTTAACCCTTCTTAACGTGCAACCCTTCAGTTTGGTTAAGATTGTACTTACCTGTATGTTAAGAAATTTAACATCCTTAGCAATGTAAATAAACAACCACCGATTAATTGGCAATTGGAGAGAGTAAGCTAACCTACAAAATTCAAAACATCGATTTATGACTTGCTTATGTGTTTGTA
>JAHLJT010006261.1:0-34936 GCA_031308135.1 Acheta domesticus
TTTCAATTGGTTTTTCGATATCAAGGACCCACAAAAGAAGGGTTCTGGCTACACCACGTGTTGGGGGATTCTTTTTCTTAATTTAGCAACAGATTTTATCTAGTTTTTCGTTATCGGCGCCCCGAAAAGAATTTTTTTCCGCCGAAAATTCGCCATTTTCTCGCGCAGCATTACATAACTTTCCCTATACTACGTATATCACTCCGAGTATACGTACGTATACGGGAAAGTAAAAATTAAAAGGTACACAAGATTGGGATAAATGTACAATGATTTACAGTGGTATCGCGCAAAATTGTACAGCAAAATGAGGAGTGGCAGTGTTCCTAACTCAAGGTGGAAAGAAAGACATGCTATAACTGGTACAATGAAAGACTATGTACCATCAGATATCGAATTAAGAGAGGTTTCATAACTTTTATTGCGGTGTATGCTCAAGAAGAGGGCAAAGACAGAGAATCAAATGAGTTCCACAAACAACTACAAAACATAATTTCTGAGACCAACAAAATTATTAAATTATCAAGTGTGGAGATTTTAATGCCAGAATTGGAAACATAACCGCACAAGACATTGTAGGGAATTGTGGAGAAAAAAAGTTCAACAAAAACGGTGCAAAACTGAGAGACTTCTGCAAGTAGAATAATTTCCGTGTCACAAACTCCTTTTTCCGACATAAAGAAAGACAGAAAATTTATATGGGCTGCAAGAGGACAGCGTTCGATTGTAGACTACATCATTGCAAACCAGAAAGCTGCTAAACTATTTGGAGATGTGAGAATATTCAGAGGATATGATATTGGAAGCGACCATTACTTAATAGAAGGGAAAATAGGGTTGAAATAGAGATGGATGAAGCTAAACCAAAAGTTCAAAACAAAATAGTTTATAAAGTACATATTTTAAAACGGAAATCTATTAGACAGTTCTACCAGAAACGAATGGATGAAAAAAACAATCTCTCTCACATTCTGAAGAACTGGACAATGAATGGGAAAATATAAAAAAACATACTTCATGAAACAGCCAAACAGCCTTAGGGCAAAAAATACTCAGCTCTAAGAAGAGAAGACATCTATAGACATGGAATGAAGAAATTAAAGAAGCAGTTACTGAAAAAAACAGGCCTACTTGAAATATTTACAACTAAAAAACAAGAAAACACACAAAGAATATAAAGAAAAATCTGCCCGAGCAAAACAAATAAGAGAAGCTCAAAAAGCGAGTTGTGATAATTTCATTTCTAAAATCGAAGAAAATGCCCACGGAAGACAAAATATGGTCTTCAAGGTTCTTCGACATCTTTAAAAAGATGAAAAAGAAACTGCGAACATAAATTGTATAAGGAATAACATAAGGTTACAATTTTATGAAAACCTAACGACTACCACTAAGGAAGAATAGTTTCAAAGATGAATATGTAGGGACACCAGATCTGTTAGTAATGAATGAGCTCGAAAGGATTTTAAAAACACTGAAAAATAAGAAAGCAGTAGGGACAGGTGGTTTAAATAACGAACTCAAGTATGCTTCACAAAATATGAAAAGCAGATTTTTAACTTCTGAACATGTGTTGGACTACCAAGAAAGTACCCCACGAATGGTCAATCGCTATGATAAAACCAATTTATAAAAAGGGAATTCGCTCCAATTGTGAGAACTATCTAGGAATATCGCTCTTAAATGATACAAAGTTAACTCAAAAATAATAACTCAAAGATTGAAAACAATAATAGACGCAGTATTTCTAGAAGAACACAGTATTTCGCCATGATAGATCATGCACAGACGTTTTCACAAAAGAGGGATTTCAATACATTTGATTTTTGTAATACAAAGCATGTATAAAAAATTATATAAATGTATCTAAAACAATGAGGATTATAAAAGGAAAACTAATTTAGGACTAAGACAAGGATGTAGCTTATCTCCAATCTTATTTAATATTTATATGGAGGAAATTACTACAGAATGGATATCAAAATTGAAATTTTATACACATGATTGGCATTCAACACATTTTATCATGCCAACTCTTTGCAAATGATCAAGCTATTTTAAGTAACAATGAAGACAATCTACAAAAAGCAATTTTTGATCTCTACAAAATACTTCCAAAACATAATATGGAAATATCTAAACAACAAACCAAAGTGATGGCATTCAAAGGAAAGGAAACGACTCGCTCTAAATAAACATTGAAAACTGCTCTGTAGAACAAGTGACAAACTTTAAATATCTTGGATGTGATGTTACTGGCCTTGAACAGAATGATATGCAAAAGAAAATAGAAAGATATAATTACATTAATAGTCTTCTCAAAAGAAACTAAATTCAGATACCCTCCTAAAATTTTATAGAACAGTTTCAGTTCCTATTCTGCTGTACGGATGCATGAATTGGGTATTATCACACGTAGATAAAAGAAGACTAGAAACCAGTGAAATGAAATTCCTTAGGTGGGTGGCAGGCAGGGGCGTAGTGTCCATGGATGTGGATGATGTGTTACGTACCCTGACAATATCAGCTATTTTTATTTTAAAATTATTGTAAATTGTCCATTTGTAATTTTCTTTTTCTACTACAAATATTTCATTATATTTCAAACATTTCACACAGACACTACACACAAGGAAATGTTCACACACTACGCAAAGGAAACTTTCACATTTCACAATGAAAAAAATTAGTTTGAATTTTTTATTTTTCTCTTTGCACATATATATTTTGTTGCCATGAGCTTGTTACATAGTGTAGTTTGTTACAAAACATTTAATTTAGGTCACATTTTTCATTAACACGTCCATGCACACCTTTACAATTTTCTGCTCCACATCTTTCTTTTTTGTCTGGTATAATGCATACAAGATCATTCATCCATTATATCTAACAAGAGATCATAGTAATTTTACTTTGTCTAATACTAGTTTTTGACAATGTTGTATTTAGTATAGAGTATTTTTGCGCGAGGAAACGTTAAAAATCCCAAAAGCGTCATTGTAATTGCGAAATTTGAAATTCTTTTTCACAGTAAACTTCATTGAAAGTCATTTGAAGTACTTTTACTCACAAATACATCGGTTTTTACGAATCGTTGGAAATGTAAGTATTAACGGCGTGAGAAATTGTTCAAAAAAGAACACATTTGTGTCATTTTTGAAAAATTAAAAAATATACAGAAAAATTACTTTTGTACATTTTAAGTAGTGCTTATAGCACTATCCCTACAAAAAGTTTTAAAACAAAATTTTGGAACAGAAAATGGCGTTCGAGCGTTTCTGAAAATGCGGAAATTATACCTCATTTTCACACAAAACTGTTGAGTTTTAGAGAAACTTTAAAAGGCATCATTTGAAGCACTTGTTTCAGAAAATTCAATAGTGTATACAAATTGCTTTTAATGACGCATGTGTGATGATGCTTATAATGATTTATTAACGATGTGAGAGAGAATTAACACAATACATCGTATTTTTTTAAAACACAAAAGAATAGAGCAATTTCAGCTTTATGGCAGCTCGTAGAGTACATTCAGTACAATCCCTACAAAAAGTTGGAGGAAAATTTGGAGATGTTTTCGACAATATATTGCTTTTGTTATTTTTTAATATTGTAGGCAATGTTGGGCGGAAATGACCATTTTTTTAAATATGCATAAATTTAATTGAATAACTATGGAGAAAAAATTTTACTTCTTCGTTTCATTAAATTTTCATTTTTTTAACTTCAAACTTTCATTAAGAATAAAACGGACTTATGCCATCTTTATAAATGTATTTTACTTGATTCTTTCAACGAATGTAAAGAAAAAATGTGGAGACATTTTAGAGAAAATTTTGAAAATGTCCCTGGGCTTCATGCAAAGTACCCCTAAACTTTAAGGTTTTTCAAATCGCAAAGCTTCGAGTCGAGCCAGATCGCCCGGGGGAATATACATTTTGGAAAAATCTTATCTGTGGTGTAGGCGCTGGTGATGTTCACGGATACGTGAACATACGGACAGAGGGACATTTTGAAGGGGAAAATCAACACTTTTTTGATATCGGGGGACAAAACGCGAATTTCCATTGAAATCTCGAAATCGATTTTCTGCAGTATTCCATAATTTTCTGTGTACTATGTGTATAATTCCGTATATACGTATACCAGAAAATGAAAATACGTGTATGTTATATATATATATATATAAAGATAATATAAGATTTATATATATATATATATATATATATCCTGTATATGTATATATTGTATAATAGATGAAGACAATACAAATGTAATTAGACGTGAACATTAATAATGGCATATAAAGTATTCACGGATAAGGATACTGAATCAAACTTTTTACACGATTAAAATTCGTATTAACATTACATATATAATTTTATACTACTTTTTTTATACCCACTACGCAAGTACTTTAAATATCCTACATCTCTCTCACAGGCTAATTTCGTGTGTTTTTCAGCTTCAAATATGATTTTTATTGATAAGTATAAGTGCTACTACACCACATCGTCAACGCCTTATTGAAAATAGTTACATAATATTGAAATATTGTAATTTTTGCCATACTAAAAACGTAGTTATAACTTGAAAAAGTCCAGTTCAACCAATTAAATGAAGCGCCTGTGGTGCATATTTGCTTTTATTTCGATAGCAAGGAAAAATATTCATTTCTAACTTACACGAATTAAAATAGAATAAATTTTACAGTACGGTATTCGCAGCACATTATACAAAAAAATAATATTCACACAAGCTTGCCCAGATTACGACAACGTGGGCTGAGAACTTCTGAATATGTGTTCTATAAATTATGGTAAAATGTTTATCTTTTACCTTTATTGAATATAGGTTTTACGTTAGTGAAAATTACGTAAAACAAACGAATAGAATAAAGAGGCAGGGGTTCAGGTAACCATAGGCAGGGGTCAATAATAGAAGAAAATAATAAATATTATTTTATTTTGTTTAATATGTTATCATACGCATTGGTGAAGTTATTACATTCAACTACGAATTCATTGAGTCACTTAATTTTAATATGAATAGTTTCTGAAATGATTCTTGGGAATCTCCTGGTTTCCTGATCAAGTATTTTAACATTATCAAAGTCTAACCCATGACCATTTTCTATTCTGTGAGTTGTTACGGAGTTCTGTCTGTTAAATGGCTCCCTAATATTCCTCTTATGTTCTTTAATCCTCATTTGTAATTTTCTTTTCGTTTGACCATACGCCTTTTTGTCGCACATTTGACAAGAAATCTGATATACAGTATTTTCTGTTTCTTTATATGGAATGATGTCTTTAACATTATTAATTATATTAATCTTATTGAGAATTTTATTTCGGACATTGTATTTCCCAGTGAAAATGTTCCTAACGAATTTCTGAATTTTATTACTAATACCATGAATATGTGGAATGACTAAATTTAACGTGTTATCATTTACGTCTTCAATATCAGACTTATTCTGAACGCTTAAATTTTTGTGGAACATTAATCTTTTTCGAATAAATTTCTTAATAAATTTTAAAGGATAGTCATTGGCAATTACAAAAATTTCAATTTTATTTACATTATATTTGTAATTTTCATTATCCGATACGCTAACCATTCTATCTACCATACCATAAATCACTCCAATTTTCATTGACGTTGGATGTTAGATTGGTAATTTAGTGTACGACCAGTGGCAACAGGTTTTGGTACCAATCAGTTGTTATCAGGTTGTTATTTCGTATGATTTTTATATCAAGGTAATTCAAACAGCAATTATTTTCTATTTCAATTGTAAATTGAATTTTAGGTTCGTAATAATTACGACAGATGATGGAGACAAAATATCTCTGAAACGTTGTGAAACTCCAACTGTAAAACTTCAACTTCGTTCTTCAATATTGTATTAAATATATTTAATTTCATATGATATGATTGTCTTTAATTAATGGAACTTTTCTTGATACAATGAAGAATAGACAATCAATAAAAATGTAATTAATTATTTAATGTAGATCTAACAAATACATTTCTTTGAGACAATTTGATCGCTGATTGTGGTATTCAGAAGTTCTCAGCCCACGTATAAATACTTAATTCCTTAAATTTATCTTTCGCATTCGAATTTTATCGAATTTTTATTCGAATTTTTTCTGTATCATACGATTATCGCGACCGGCAGAAAGGAGAAAATTCAAATACAATTTGAAACCGCCGAGTAACAATTTTGCAAACTGAAAACGCATTAAGCGCGAAATTCGAATTTACAATTTCGCTTTTTTTCCTAATTTTCGAAAATAGAGTTCACCAAAAAGTAAGTATAGCTCCTTTTTTTACCATCCTTTGACACCTACGAGAAGAAATTCTAAAGAAAAAAATTGGTGCCGATTTTAAAAAAGTTTTAAAAAATTCCCATATATCACGCTAAATTACACGAAAACTGAAATTTTCTAAAATTTATACATGACCTTATTTCAAAATCTGTTTTTAAAGAACAGATTTCATTACTTAAAAAATCCCACCTTCAATATTTTAGCTGTATAAAAATGCCGAAAAAAATTGAAATTTTGCTATTTTCAAAAAATCAAGGTATTCATCGAAAACAAGATCTGCAGAATTCTATTACGCTTCTTTACGCTATCCGACAACAAAGTGTAATTAAAATATTCGAATCCATTTTTTAGAAAACTTGAAAATGTTCCAGAAGCTTCATATAAAGTATGCCCAAAACTAAATTATCAGTGGCAAATTCAAAATACATACGGCACATAAGCAGGATTGTTTGGATATTACCAATTTTGAAGAAAATCGGCAGGAACTTTCGGGGCTAGGTGACCGCAAACGATCCCACATTTTCCGGTCAATCGATTTTTGGTATCAAGGACACACAAAGCAATGATTCTGACTACACGTTTTCAAGGAAGTAATTTACTATATACTAACAGGATTTATTCACTTTTTCGTTACTACGGCCAAGCAATAAATTTTTTTGTAAAAAAATTCGCCCCTAGTACTGCACCAATTCAATACTTTCTTTACACTGCGCAACCAGTAGCGAGAAAGCAAAATAGTTTAAAATAGCTGAATATTGTAATACTTGTAATACTTGTAAAAGTACGCAGAACCGGGAGATCAGACTATTGAACTCGGGTCTCAAAATTGCTCAAATTAAAAAATAACAAAACTTCAGACAGCACATAGTATTTAGAGTAAAAAATACCAATACTTCTAAAAATGAATATTGTAAATTTTGTTTTTGATATGAAAAAATGGATTCCTCAGAGGGCAGAACGCAGGGGAGCACTTCCAATTTCCTCTCCGTAAAAAATCTCTTCTAGCACATGCAACATTCAAACGGTCTCTTCTTTGCAAGTCTGCATGTGCCGCGTTAAGTTAGCCCTACATTAAAAATCCTGCCTGATAGCTAGCACTATTTTCTCCCAGAGTGGACCTTCAAGTGGATTCCTAAGTGGTCGCTTCTTAAAAATCTTTTATTACAAACTGAACATTCAAATGGTTTTTCCCCAGAGTGGACCCGCATATGGATATTTAAATGGTCGCTTCGTAAAAAAACGTTTATTACAAACAGAACATTCAAATGGTTTTTCTCCAGAGGTGAACCTGCAAATGGATATTTAAATGGTCCCTTCGTGAAAAACGCTTCTGGCAAATAGAACATTCAAAAGGTTTTTCTCCAGAATGAGAACGCATGTGGATATTGAAATGTCCTCTCCGAGAAAATCCCTTCTGGCAAACGGAACATTCAAAAGGTTTTTCTCCATAATGAGCACGCATGTGGCTATTGAAATCTTCCCTCTGTAAAAAACCCCTTCTGGCAGATGGAACATTCGAATGATTTAGGTTTGCGTGTGTCAACATGTGAGAATTTACATTTTGCCTCCGAGAAAAAAACTTGTGACAACGGAACATTCAAACGGTTTTTCCCCTGTGTGAGTACGCATGTGTAGAATTAAGCTTTGCTTGCACGTAAACCTTGTCTGACAGGCAGAACATTCAAATGGTTTTTCCCCGGAGTGAGAATGAATGTGTCGCATTAAACGTCCCTTATCTGGGAAACTCTTCTGGCAGACGGAACATTCAAAAGGTCTTTTACCTAAGTGGGATCGCAAATGGACATTTAAATTTCCTTTCTGTGTAAAATCTTTCTCACACAAGGAACATTTGAAGGGCCTTTCTCCTGTGTGAGTTCGCGTATGGACAATTAATTGTGTTTTACATGAGAAGCTCTTCTCGCAGACCGAACATTCAAACAAATTCGGTCTTTTACCTGAATGGGATTGCAAATGAACATTTAAATTTCCTCTTCGTGAAAAACCCTTATGGCACACGGAACATTTAAAAGGCCTTTCTCCTGTGTGAGAGCGCTCGTGGATAATTAATTGATGCCTCCATGAGAAGCTCTTCTGGCAGAAGGAGCATTCTAGTCGTCCGTCTGCACTGCTTCTTGCTGATGTCGGCGACTCGCTGGGAGAAGCATCTGAGGCTCGTTTTCCATCTGCAAACAATTCACTTCATTACAACAAACTTTTCGCAGAAATTACGACCTCAATAGGTAGTAAGGAGTCGACACACTGATATCCGATATTCAGATATCAGATATTGGGTAATCTTTACTTATCTTATGGGAACGTTCTCTGAACAAAACATTTGGGGCTTTCGCTTAAAGTTCGATCAATCATAATCACAACAGCCAATATTTACCTGGTTTTGTATCACAATAATAGTTTCAAAACACTTCATTTAAATTTAAACACAAAAGCACTGTCAGAAAAAAAAATTCATTCTAATGAAACGTTTTGCACTTTCTTCCAAGGGATTTTTGTTTCCGAACGTTGAAATAATTATTTTTATTTTTGGAATAGAATTATTCACGAATTTTACAATACAATTGTATATTAGGAATACAATCGCCAAAGCAACACAAGGTGACCTACGATCTGGCTTTTGGAATTTTTTCCTGGTTTTCCAGGTCTGAGAATATAAATTTTCCAGGTTCTGTTTCGCAAATTACAACACATTTTTCTATTTAATAGTCGACCGTACTGTCACTCGCGAAATTTTTCTTTCACAATGAGTACTATAGTGCGATTTTTATAACTTTGCCCCTCAAGCCCCAATGGCCACGATGGAATATCACACGGCATTTCGCGTCTTCCTCACTCGTGCCGGTACATGAGGCATAATCGCTTGATACGATCGCGATCATGTGATATCTAGTGGCAGGACCGAGAAAGACGGGAAATACTGTCTTTCATAGTGTGTACAATTTTGTACAAAAACGTGCTTTAAAGAAAACTCGGATTTTTTCTAGGAAGCATATGTTACTAATTAATATTCAGAGTCCTGAAATGCTTAAGGAAAATTTTTTTCAGTTGGAAAGTCGATCTCGAAGCTTATGGCAATGCTTATGAAACAACACTTATCTTAATTTTTGGAATTTTGAAGATAAAGTAATTGAATTTTGAAGCCTTAAAACAATTTTAAAGTTATTCAGGATAGCATTTTGGATCATAATAATTTCCTCACCGATTTAAATTCTGTTATGAGAGTTCCGATCTTTTTTCAAAATAACAGATTTCGTTTTTTACGCTTAGCACAGTTTCAATGGTAACATTTAATCATTTGATGTTATATGTTGTAAGTATGTTTGATTCTTCAAATGTTTTATTGTTTTCGAACTTCCCGACTTGGCTTGCGTAATATTAAAATAGGACTGTATCCAATGATTTAATGAATCCACAGACATGGCTCTAGCTGTGATCTCTAATGAATACAATGAATATGAAGACATGTCCGTTTAAGCACTTTCTCCATCACATGTTAAATGTAAGCATTAACTTAGTAACATGTGACAACAATAAACGAGGAAAAAAATCTTAATTGATTTTTCATAGGCTCACAAAACGCACGTTTATCATATTTACGTTTCACCAAGGTCGTTTCACTAGACGATTATAAAAATATTTCTTAAATTTTGATCGACCGGTACACACTGCCTTCCATTACTCGTTAAACTCTTGTTGTGATGTGAGAGTGCGCCAAACGCGTATATTTCGTTGCCTTTGTTATTTTATTATTTTGCTCTTAAAGAAGCACATCTGTAATATAGGCGCAGGTTTCCTTGAGCCCTGGAAAACTTTCCCTCACTTCTTTACTGACATAAGTTGAATTATGAATAAGTGATTGCAACGAACATTGTTAACAAAATCTGATAACCAGAAATGTTCGCTCCCATACAATAGAAACTACTTTGCAATCGAAAAACGAGCTACAGATTTGATCTTAGTGTCCTGTCGTCAAAATAACCAAACCCTAGTACTCACGCATCTAGTGAAATAAGGGCTCAAAAAAATTAATAAAGACTTCAAACATTCTTAACAATTGTGTTTCTCTTCAGAGTGTATTAAATTAAAATTCAGATGTAGATAACTAATAAAATAATGTTAACAATGTTAATAAAGACAACTACACAATGGGTGCGCGAGGCGGCCTGCTCGTGCGACGAATGGCCGCGCGAGAGACGAAATGCGAACAAGGAAAATAATTCGGATTCTTAACTTTTGAGTACTGGCTTTTTAAAAACTGTGAGTCCAGAACAGGGAATTTTTCAAAAAAATCCATTTTTAAGACTTCTGGACTATTCTCAGTTCGTAACCAGATGCACAATGTCGAAGGCAGTGTTCCTGAAGATTTTAGAATACCCTTCAAATAGCAAAAAGCCTCTAACACCCACACAGCAGTACTTGAAAGATGTACGCTTTTGTGCTACAAAACATTTTCATCTTGTGGTCGGCAATTGCAATTGAACATCCGCAGGATATTACGTTGTTTCACCTACACACGCGGCAGTGTTTGAAGTTGTGTGACGCGTAAGTCAAGGACTACGCAATCCTCAAGCATACATGTGACACTTTTCATACTTATTTCGATTTTCACTCGCCATTATCATTGCTGAGTTGAATCAAACACTTCACTGAATAAGATGCCGTAATTTGTGTTCAATGTTGGGGATAAATCCGAAAATAACGAAAAATCCCTATTTTCAAATCAAATTCCCGATTTTTTCCCTGTTCTTCCAGGGGGGTTCCAATTCCCGGTTTTTAAGGATTCCAGGTTCGCTGGCCACCCTGCAAGAGTTGCAATTATCGAAAATCCACATATTAGAATGCGGATCGAACTTGTAGCATGTTTATTAAGTCTCCACTTGAATTGGAAACTAGTGGTGCTACAGAATAACAAAGACTTTCTCGTACTAGTTAGTTTTCTAATTTTTTTGTCTGGACTAACTTTATATTCTCTCCCCACCCTCTAGCTAGCTGCCATCTATCGCCGCCCAAAGTACATTTTTTTCAAAATTTCCCAATTTCCCGGTTTCCTAAGGATAGAACCGAAATATTATTTCAGAATATTAAAAAAGAGTAAAATCTCGTCCTATAAGGTAATTTTGGGTACAAACTTTGGAGCCTTTTTAAGAAAATAGCGTTTAAGCGTTACTGTAAATGCGAAATTTCAAGCTGCATTTCACAAAAATCTTTTAAGATTTCGAAAACTTCATTGAAAGTCATTTGAAGTTCATCCACTCACAAATGCAACTGGGCATACAAATCACTGGAAATTTGCATATTAAGATAGCTGTCTACCTCAAAATGATAAAAATCGTGAAATCCCGTGTGTTTCAATTTTTATGGGGTCGTATGCTGTTTTATTCTCTTATGCTTATTATTCTCTTACGCTGTTTTATTATCTTATGCTTCAAACCGTTTCTTGCTACGTTCTTAGTTTTTAAGCAAATAATTTTTTTCGAAGCGGGATTCAGCTTTCAGGCCCTTAGTAAGTGAACTTCGGATGCATTTCCCAGAATTGGGAGTTTTCAGCACATTCATGCATGTCAAACATAAATCATAAACTATAGAAGATAATAATGTAACTCTTTTTGCAGCATGTAATACACGATTTGCCCAAGTGAATGCACCAGAAAAGTTTCAGATATATGAACTGAAATGTCCAGAATAAATGTATAAACAATTCTTTTTTCTTAAATAATCAAGTCCTGACTCTCTTCAGTTTTTACAGTACCTTTAACATTCTAGTTCATTCACTAGAATATCAAATTGTGATTAAAAAAAGAATTATCAAAATATATCTATTTTTTGTAGAGTTATGTCTGGAGTAAAAACCTATTTTTGACCAATTATTTATAAACAAATAGAGATATTTTTATAATTATTTGATCTCTAAAAGCATAAAGAAATCAAATGTACAAAGGAAAAAAAATAGACAAAATTTTTGATTCTTTTCTCAAGTGGACCTTAAAGATGTGAAAAATATCTTTAAAAAATATATTTCTATAATTAAGAAAACAACAAAATACTGCAAAATTAATTGTATGTCATCTTAATACTAGAACGATGGTGAATCTGATATACCTAGAACAGCAGAAAGGGGTCACTTTAGGACAATCAATATGATTTGTTGAAATTCGAATTATTTTTCAAAATAGAGATTTATTTTGGTGAGCATATTTTTCTTACATCTAAAAAGCATTTTTAAACATCTAAATGCAATTTTTTGCATCTGATTTCCCCTTCTTTAACACATTTTCCAAAACAGGTTTTATGACACACCCATACAAATCGCTGGTTTTGTTGCATTTTGGATGGCCCCGGTACTACAGGATCTTCTTCTCCTTTGTGTACATCTAACAAATCCCATCCCTTGAGTTCACTAGACAGTTGAAGAACGAACATTTTCTTTTACAACCTATATTCGTTCTATTTTAGAACATGGAGCGGCATGTTGGGACCCACACAGAAAAGGTCAAATCGAGGTGTTAGATAAGAATAAAACACGGGTTGGAAAGTTTGTAAATCATGGGCATGTTATTGATGGACGAGAAGAATGGGAAGTCCTTATCTAACAGAAGGGAATGGACGCACTTATGCATAATGCGCAAGATAAAAAAGTAATTTTAGCTGGCCCCAAATGGAGTACCAGGTACCAGTACAGTATTTTAGCCGGCCCCAAAATTATCTGAGATACCAAGTATCGAGTTGCACACACGATGTTATTGATTTCAGTAATATGTATAAAATCTATAAAATTTATTTAACAACTTAAGCAAGTAGAATTGTCTTCATTGGGTACCAAAGGAGAAGGTGTGAATTGTGAATGTGCTAGATTTTAAAAGTATATTTTCAACATATTGGTAATTACAATAGCGAAAAGGTTTTGAAGGTTTCGAAAACGCAACAAAAAAATTTGTAAGTCATATTTATGGTCATATTTTCATACTTTTAGCATTTCTAACATTTTTAGGTCATAAATATCTGGGCTCTAATTATTAGTATTGACTAAACTGTTCAATCATATATTATTTACAGATAATGCAGCAATGGAACGGAATCTATCATACATTTTAGCTATTCACAAGAAAGGAAGTATGAAAGACATGAACAACGGGGTACACGTGTAATGGCAATTGGAAGACTCCTGAGCAAAAAAGTTACAATAGATTGGAGGCAAGGGTATTCATGAACATTTCAGAACAACAAGATGGTATTATGCAAGGAAAGCCCTGTGTCGATTGTCAAGTGGAAAAGCCAATAAAAGTGAATAGTAAGGATTGTAGTCAAAGTATTTCATAAATAAAACACTGAACAATGGTATTAACATGTAAAGAATACACAATGACCATGTGCTAAAAATAATAGTTTTTTATTATACTGATTTTTCAGAGCACTTAGCGGCTTGTCCTAGTAAATAAGCATACATTATACACATTCTATTTCATTATTATTTACAGGAACCATATCTATTGTCAAGGCAGGCAATTGGTATTCCACTGTAGTGGATGTGGGTAGTCCACTCGGGTGGGGGTCCCCTCCCCATCCATCACCCATGAAAATGTACACGAAGGAAAAATACAAAACAGAATTTTTTTTAAATTGTCATGTTTATCATTAAATTGTGAACAAATTTTTCTCATTTATTTGCTATCACATTTATTCAATGTAACTTCAGCAGAGTTCATTTTGGAATGCAAAAACAGTGCTGCGTTTTACATTTTTTATATAAACTCCTTTAACAATATTTGCAAACAGATTTTGTCGATCATATTGCTACAAACATGTAAAACTGCAATACTGTCGAGCTGATCTTGCAACATAGTTGATTGCATAAACACTTTGAGTCAACACATTACCAAGAAACTGTTCAGTTCTGGAATTTGAAATTTATAGAATATTTCACTCATCCCAAAAACCGAGTGTGTATTTTACGTGCTTGGAATTTTTCATGTGGGTATAGCCACCCACCTCAGCCATATTATCCACTGGGCCTGTCTATTGTGCCTAAAATGCCTATTTCAGCATTACTGCTTAAAAATGTCTATTGCTTTGAAGAACTACTCTCAAATTGGGTATTTATATTTACCTTCTTTTGATGTACCACAAAATTTGACGAACCTTTTGACCAATTCACATCTATCACTATTATCATGGCTTTGGGATGACTCAAGAGGACTAAACATATATTCAATGCATAGTAATTTCAAAATTAAATTATAGACTGAACACAAGTACAGAAGGTGAAATATAATTTCCTACTTAAAATTACTTTATAAGTAATAAAAGACAGATTCCAACTTCAATGAAGCAGAGATTTAGATTGAATATTTTGTGACAAATTATGAAAATTAGTAATTTTGTTCCAGATATTTTAGAGATAAGAGAATTTCATTGTACCTTTGAGTATCTTTAATTATTGTAATGAAACTTTTACCATATATATCTTAATTTTTTTTAAATATTTCATACTGATATATCTTCAATAACAGAGTGTGGAAATAAAACTTATTACAAAAAGTTATTTTTATCTCAATTTATACTATTTAAAAAACTACCATGTTTATTGTCATCTTTTAATAGCCTATTTTACCTAAATCAGAAATTTGAGATCCTAAAAATCTGAAGTTGAGAAATCAGTTAAATGAACACTAAATTTGACCAGGTACGTAAAAGTGTTGTAAATGATACTCTCTCAATTTAAAAACTGATTTCACAAAATTTCAATATGGAATTAGATGTCAATGTTTTTGCATTACTTTTACCCACAAATTTTGTAATATTTCAGTATTTCTTGTCGACATCTTTTTGTTACAGGTGTTTGCTGGAATACCTTCTGGGATACAATCATTTGTTCAACAACACTGCATGTGACAATAACAAGCCAAGGGCTATCTGAACATACATTTTGGCATCTGAAGGAGTCGGTTTCAGCAATTTATTATTTTACAGTTTTACATTGTGATAGAAAACAACTTTCTGTTACCCACAATTCTAATAAATTACATAATTTTAATTTTATTTCTCCATTTGTCCCGATCTTCATAATCCTTGTCCGTTAAGTTGTTATCCTTTAAAATTCCCTTAATTTCTCTGAACTATGTGATGTTTAAGACTTCCTCTTTTCTTCCTACCCACCGGAAACCATTCTAAAATTATTTTTGGAATTCTATTATCTTTCTTTCCTTTCACATGACCAAACCATTGTAATTGCTTCTATTAATTGGTTTCTAAAATTGTATGTACTTTATTCATTTTTTCTTTTATTTTTAAATTTCTTATTTTTTCTAATTTTGATATCCTGGATGATCTTCTTAAAAAGACCATTTCTGTTGCCAGTATTTTTAGTTTTAAAATTTTCTTTAATTTCCAAATTTCCAATGCTATAAAACAGTACTTTCTACAATAGATTTATCGTCTCCTGTATTATTTCAGTAGTATACCTTTGGGTTCCGGCTCTCACACGCAACCAATCTTTATAAATGAGGGCTCTAAAGAAAGAGAATTTCACGGAGACTTGACGAATTCCACTTTGACTTTAAAAATATGGATGATTTCTTTAAAAAAAACGCATAGAATATTCGTGCAAAATGCAACCCGCATCACACGTCAACATATATCGGCAAATAACTCATAAACAAAGCGTTTTAGAGCCTTAAAAAGTAAAATATTGAGGCCAAAGGCCTTAAAGAAGCGTTTTTCACACCATAATCTACAAGATGACACATTCACCAATCCATCCAATTAACTTTTTGGTTCCACGCTTCAATACTATCAAGGCCACCTCAATATTTCAGCCCTTCCTGCTGGTAGCAATTTTTGTGGCGACAGGCTAAGAAGGCTTAGATTCGACAATTTTATTTACGCTTTCTGTTAACACCGTAGTTTGTGCAGTCTGACGATGTTTATTTGCATAATCATTAATTTAAGATTTGCTCTCCAGCAACAACTAGAAGTATTATTATAGTTGGTTGATACCTATACCTATGAAGATTGTTTCTTATGCGTGTAGTGAAACTATTCAATTAACATTTTTTCATGGTCTATAAGTGCTGTGTACTTAATTGTGGAGGGAAGAGTGGTCAGGAAGGGTGGAATGGTATTCAGTGAAGAGTGAAGACAGTGTTTGTGTTTTACCTGTACCAATATTTTCGTATTATCATTATCATTCGATGAAATTTTCAAGTCAATGGGTTCAGACACGCAATGGGTAAAGACATTTGAAGTAATTATTCAATATTCTTTGTCTAACTGACAACTAAAACCTAACTGACAAAGAATATTGAATAATTACTTCAAATGTCATTAAGTGAGTGTTGGGAATTGTTCCAAGCAAATTCTCCATGATATTGAATAAATATTTATTGAAAATTTCTTTTACACATTAATTGCATTGTTTTTTATTTTCATTTGTAATTGTGTTAGTACATTTCAAGTTACCTTTATAGATTTTAAACAAATAAACACGTTTCGTTAACTACTTTCCCTTTTAGAATGAAAATAGAAGGATAGGGATGAGTGTGGGGTCTAACATGCGAGAGTTCTCGCACGGGTACGCAGAGGTGGTGGGGGAAAACTTGTGCTATGGCACAACACACAGAACAAACTTTTTAAAGTAGCTAAAGTAAAATAGCTTGAAATACATGAAAAACAAAAATCAAAACATGCTAGCCCACAATACTACATGAATCAATTAAAAAACAACTAAATTTAAAATTATAGAAAGAATAGTGCAAGTCGCCCGACAACTGCCAACGATCGCAGTCCAAACGCACGAGTTAAATGTTGGCGGTATCTGGAAGTATGTACACCAACGCCCAGCTACAAACTCATATTGTAAATAAAACACCGTTTGATATTAAACTCAAGGTGTCGGTTCGTTAAGATATTAAAAATGCAAACATCGTTTGAGCAATATTCCCATGTACCGAAATGGACTTACTAATGCCTACTAAATTGTTTCTAATGCTAACAAATGGTATTTAGTACTCAAAGATGAAAACATTTGTTTGATTATTTTTTGGCTCGGAATTGCTTTTCTTGAGGTACGTAAGGATGCAGAAAATAATTCAATACTTTTTAGTATACAAATAATTTTTCAATTTTCTCACTCTGACTCTCCAAAACCCCCTCGGTTCTTCATAACAAATCAAGGAAAGTTAAATAATACTGCAATGAGTAGGTCTGTTCTTGCCTGATCCGGTATTTTCGCACTACTTTACTTGGCTTTCTCAAGAGTAAAAACCTTTTCTATTATTTGACTATCAAGGAAAGCAAAAGGCTAACTCTCAAGGAAGATTGAAACATTTCTTCAAATGTTGTTTTTAAAGAAGTATGAATTGTTCCAAGAACATCTCCCTATAATGGTGAATAAACTTTAATTGAAAATTTGTTTCAAACATCAACTGCATTGTTATTTTGTTTGATATTCTGTAAGTACATTAGTAGTTCTTCTCCTTTATGGAAAGGATAGACAAATGGATAGGGAAAGGGTGGGATTTAACATGCGAGAGTTCTCGCATGGGTACGCTAGTATATCCTTAATTTAGTTTCTTTTGCTACATGTTTATCGCATAATATTGTATTTAGCATTGATGTTGCTGATCTTCCTTTGTTTATTCTTTGTCTTATGTCATCTTCTTGATTTCCATCCTTATTTATTTCTACTCCCAAATATTTAAATTCTGAACAACATTTAATTTTTCCTTTTCCAGACTGTAAAATTAAATCTCTATTATTTACTCCACATCCCATATAAAATGTCTTTTCCATTTTAATTTTCAGCCCTCATTTCTGATATTCTTATAATAATTTTCTAAACATATATTCCACATCTTCAGCATCCTGTGCTATTATTACTTGGTCATCTGCAAATAATAAAGTGTATAAACTTTTATTTCCTATAGGAACACCCATTTCTTCAACTTTTTTCCATGTTTTTTTATTGCCATCAAAATGTTTTCATTTATGTTCATTTCTTTCAATATTTCCCACAATTTTTGTAATGGAATACTATCATATGCCTTTTCTAAATCTACAAATATAAAATGGATTTGTTGACCCACTTCATTAATTTTCTCTTTTAGCTGTTTTATTACAAATATATGATAAATGGTCAATCTTCCCACTCTAAAACCTGCTTGAAATTCATCTTCTCTACTTTTATAATTTTCTTCTGAAAATAATTTTAGTATTCTTCCTTGAAGACGACTAAATACATTTAACACAGTTATTCCCCCTATAATTTGCACATTCATCTCGTTTTCCTTTTTAGTGAACAACTGAAATGATACCATTTTTCCATTCTTGAGGGGGATTTTCACCATTTAAGCATTTTTCAAATAAATTCCTAATTAATTCCCCTAGCTTCTTTGTTGCATACTTCATTAATTTTGCATTGTTCCCTCCTACACCAGTTGCTTTTTCCATTTTTTAAAGATTTAATGGCTATTTCTAAAATTGACAAATCTAAATTAAAAAAATTATTCTCAAATTCTTGAAATACATCTATAGCTGTTAAAAACTGACTTCTTCTTTTAACTAACAATTCTTCAAAGTACTGTTTCCATTTTTGCAATGCAATTCCCTCTAATCTTATTTTGTTAGTCCCTTTTTTTCTTAAATTTCTTAATGTTTTCCAAGATTCTGCACTTTTTATTCCTCCTATATAACTTTATGTGTAATCACAAGTTTTTTCCCAGTATTTATTTTTCTCCAAAGTTACGGCTTTTCTTACTTTAGCTTGAGCTCTTTTGTAATCAATTTTATCTCTTATATTCTTTGTGTTTAGCCACCTGAGATATTTTATTCTTTTATCCTCCACATCTTTTTTAATTTCTTTACTCCAATAGTATATAAATTTATATTTTTTCTCTTTTTCATCTAACGCTTTTTTTGCTACCATATTAATATTTACTATGTATCTATATTGTTCTTCCACATTCTCAAATTCAGTTTCAATTAGTTTTTCATCCAATCTTTTTTGGTACAAATATAACTTTCATCTTTTAATAAATTTACATCATATTCAACACAATTCCTTGTAGTTAATACATCTTCAGTTTTATTTATTTTTGAATTTTTATGTATAAAAGGAAACAATATCTTTGAATTAACTAAATAATGGTCAGTGCCACAACTTGGACCTCTGTAAGCTCTAACATCTTCAACCTTCATTTTGTATTTTTTCTTCTAATAATATAATCTATTATTGATGATAATTTTAAAGAATCTTGATGCCATGTACATTTATGAATAGCTTTGTGTTCATAAAAGCCATTTAATATAGTCAAATTATTTTGATCACAAATATCTATCAATCATTCACCATTATTATTTACAATCTCTTCTCCAAAAGGTCCAATTATTTCATTTACGTCTTTCCTATCAATCCTAGCATTAAAGTCTCCTAACATTATATCTCTTGAATTACCTATTTTGCTTATTGTATAGTTTTTTTCTTCATAAAATTTATCCTTTATTATAGAATTTTGATCCTCACTTATTCCATAAACACCGATTATAGTTATTTTATTTCCAAATATATCCATATTTACAATTGTTAAATTTTCACTTTTTGCTTCCCAATTTGTTATGTATTTTTAAGTTTTTATTTATTAGAACTGAAATATCTCGTTTCGCACGCTTATCTTTAGACACTCCTCTATAGACATGAATGTATGATTCCTGTATTTCTACACCATTACCTTTCTTTTCCGTTTCTGTTTAGACCATTATGTCTTGAATTAATTTTTTTAATTCCGTAATTACATCTATTAATTTATTACTTAAACTCTTCACATTCCATGTACCAACCTTTAAAGTTCTCTTCCAAAGTAGACGTCTTTTAAATCCCTTTTGTATTAGAATCTTGGGCGCATTAGCTTGAGTCATGTTATTTGATAAGCAGGTAGCTGGCCTGATGCATCAATCTCCAAATTTAGTGATCTATAGACTTCTAGTTGTTATTAAATATTTAAATTAAGTAACACATATTCTTAAAGACGTGAGTTCTCAACCACGGCCACCTGAATTCATTCTGCTAGTGTCATCTATATTCAAAATATCACGTA
Source organism: Acheta domesticus (assembly GCA_031308135.1). Taxonomy (NCBI): domain Eukaryota; kingdom Metazoa; phylum Arthropoda; class Insecta; order Orthoptera; family Gryllidae; genus Acheta; species Acheta domesticus. Next base: position 20,438 of record JAHLJT010006261.1, read on the forward strand.
ATTCCAGGAAGAATATCAATGTGGGCATCAACAGTATTGAGCGAGTAACAGCAGCATGCTTTGACAAATGAATTTCTCAAATCTTGGTTTGCCACTTAAATTTCTAACAGTGCTCTCAAAAGGTCCCCGACAGTCACTGAGAGCTGGCAGCAATTCATTTTGGCTTCAGAGAGTGAAAATGTGATGAACCCTGCCATTGTTCGTTAACTAATCATTGTTTTACATCAAAACCTCTGGACTTTCAAAAATTGTAGAAATTCCAATTTTTTTGATACCCTCTTACAACTACATACAGTATTACAAAAATTTGAATGCAATCAACAACTCAAAATGACATCTATAAATAATTTCAAGTATACGTACTTAAAACTCATCACAAGATTCATTTTTATTAAAACTTTTCAATCATCACAAATTGAAAGGACATTTTTTCACCCCATAGTGGAGTGAAGAATTTTTGACAAAAAGACTGAAGAATTTGTTGGTTACAAATCGCATTATATCAATATTAATTAATAAATCAAAATAACATGAGAAAGCATGTGCTGTTGTAGCACAACCAATATTATTTTTGAGTTATTTCCATACAATCAGCAACACACAGAGAAACACTTAAACCTCTCACATTCTTCTGTCAGTCATAAATTTTTTTGACTTTATTTCACACACATGACTTTATTTTCCACTTCACACAATTTTTTACAGATAATTTGACATCTGCAATGGTGTATAAAATACCTATGTATCCTGCATACATTTATTTTATGATTGTTTTGATTTTCAGTGATATTTTCATACCTATTTCAACAGTACTAAATTACCTTCATTACTAAATGACAAAGGCCACAAAATTGGCACAAAAATTGCAACAGTGAATACTTAATATTCTAACCAATCTTGCTTTTGTGAATACTAGTAAATATTGTAACCATTTTGCGAAGAGAAACCTGATGTGAAATTTCTTTGGTATACTAATATTAAGTCTACTTAATCAAATGACCATAACTTATTAATTTTTTTCCTACTCACCTGTGAACAATGAACTTTCTTTAGTATCTTCAGTTGCAAAGGAAAAACTCTCACCGCACATCGCCAAAGGGTCCTGCAACACAAACCAAAGAAATCCATTGAGAAACAATGCAAAAGTGCAGATATTTTAATATTGTACTTTCTCACATATTACATTCGTAATGTAGAGAATCCGTCCATACTTCTCAGTCAGTTGTCTCTTTATTCTTGCATGTTCCACAACAACTGTAATACTAGGTGTCTTTTCTTACAAATTTGGTTATTCAGGGACTTTTTTTATAAGTTTGGTTATTTGGGGTTCATTCCCATTTATTAAATTATAACACAACTTCTAAGTGGGTTGCCTGTGTATACACATGCATATCTGTAAGCAATGCTAGCGGCTAAACATTAGGCAAATTTTTCACCATAATTGATAACTCCAAATTGTTCTGGCTGCTGCTGTGACCCCTTGAATTTGAAACAGAAAATTTAATTTGGGGGGGGGGGGGGTACCATACACAAAGCCTCAAGGACATTTTCAAATATTTATCAAAAATAATGCCAAATTTTTGAAATAAAAGTTTCTTACCAGGAATAGCAAACTACACTTATAAAAATGATATGTGTCCAACTTTTGCTGAGCTTTTTAATTTTCAAAAATTTGCATATTTAAAATTTTACTACAAAAATGGATAAAGACTAACGCACCTGTGCGAGAACTCTCGCATGTTAAACCCCAACCTTTCCCTATCTATTTATCAATCCTTTCTATTAAGAACGAAAGTTGTTAATGAAATGTGTTTATTTGTTTAAAAAATGTATAAATGTAACTTCTCATGTACTTACAGAATATCAAGCAACAATAACAAAGCAACTGATGTTGGAAACAAATTTTTGATAAATGTTTATCAAAATCATTAAAGAGTGATGTTCTTGGAACAATTCATACTTCTTTAAAAACAACATTTGAAGAAATTACTCAATCTTCCTGGAGAGTTAGCTTTTTGCTTTTCTTGATTGTCACAAAAATATTAGAAAAGGTTTTTACTCTTGAGAAAGCCAAGTAAAGTAGTACAAAAATACTGAATCAGGCAATATTTAACTTTCCTTGATTTGTTATGAGTAGGGCCCGGATAATTATGTAATTACATATTTTCCTAAAGTAACTCTATCAAGTCCAATCAACGATATATTCACGTTTCACATCGGTTAGTGACCAAAAACGTTGAGTTTTTAGTACATATATTTACATATTTTGCCCGAAATTACATATATATACATATTTTACACGAATGAACATATTTTTACATATTACTGAATTTTTCTATTATCCTACATTAAAAAAATTAATTCTTTATTTTTCCGATCTGTTTTTGATAAAGAATCATCCAAACAAACAATTCAGCATTGTCAAACATTTTTTCTGTAGCCTCCTCTCTAAAATGAAGCTAGCATTACGCGCTGAAGTGAGTGTATCCATAAACGCCAACGATATTGGAAGTAAAAGGGGAAGGCGACGATGCAATCCATAGCTTCTGTTCTGTTAGTTTTCAGCGCGATTATCGCGGAGAACAGAAAGGAAGTTTGATTTGGGAAAATGATATCTTTAGCAGGCGATATCGAGCACCCACTTCGCATATTTTAGAGGTATCCTTTGACCTTGATACCCTTCACTACACGCACCATCTCAAGAAAGGCCGTTGACATTTTTCTTTCCCTGATATTTACATGCGTCCCTCTACCATTGTTCGTAAATTATGTCTTTCGACCAAAAATCTGAAGTAAAATCTCGCCGTGGAACTGATGTACAAGGAAATCATATTGGCAAGGTTGTGATAGGTCTAATGAACGTTTACAAGTGTAAGTCTTATTTCGTTATCTTGAGAAGTGTTACCCAAATGCAACAATCAATCTATTACAAAACGTTTCAACGATACAACAGAATTTTTGTGGCCTAATGAAGTTAAACATAATGTCTTCCTTCTGGTACTAGTGCAGTGCCGTACATGTGCAAGGCAGCAGAAGCCCTGCAGATATTGTTACAAAATTACTACTTCTAACATATCTTGTGCATGCGTTGCGTTTGCAGAAATGATTAGATCTCAGTTTGATAAAGTTGACGTATTGATTTCCAATAGAAAAAAGGATTAACGAGATGGAGCACCTGAATTGACGCTGTGAGCTACAATACTAAAAATTTTGATTTTGAAATGCAAGTTATATATCAATTTGATTCTGAAGCTGCAGCATCTACAGACACATCGAAGCAATTGTTTGATATTCAAAAGCTGAACAACTATAGTGCCCCCTTTTTCAGTAAGCACTACAATTAAATTTTTGTAAACATCTTCCCTGGAACTTTCTGGTAGCTTTGAAATTACCCAATGAGCAGACGCTTCTTTAAAAACTGTTCATTTATCATTCGAGGGTCAATAGGGGGATCGAGTGAAGAAAAAGAGGTCTTCCGTTCTGGAGAAAAACTCAGGATTCGAAACAATTAGTGCAGTGCTATGAGGGGACAATTCCGTCACACTGGATCCAGAAAACACAGAGAAGACTAGAAAGTGTATTTGGTGTATTTGACATGAATATTTAGATGCGTTTTTTAAACAAATCCTTCATATTTTTTAGTCAAAATGCAATTCGTCACTTCTCCTTGAAATTCTCTTTCTTTAGAGACCTCATTTATAAAGATTGGTTGCGTGGTAGAGCCGCAAAGGGAAGGTATACTACTGAAATAATATCGGAGACGATATATGTTTCATATTGATACGGAAATTGTTGTAAATAATAGGATTATGAGAACTATACTGTTTAATTCTGGTCTTTATATTAAGTACACAGAGCAATATATACTAAGTTAAAGGTATTTTAATAAAAAATAATTGATATAATGATACTTAATGTTACATATTTCATACTTTTGAGTACATATTTCTGTATATTATAATACATATATATGTACATATTTTCCCAATTTTTAGTACATAATTATCCGGGCCCTAGTTATGAGGAACAGAGGGGGTTTTGGAGAGTCAGGGTGGCAGCTTGCTGAGGTGCGAAAATTGAAAATTGATTTGTATACTACTAAAAAGTATTGGATTATTTTCTGTGTTCATATGTACCTCCTTCCAAGACAAAAAATAATCAAACTAATATTTTCACCTTTGAGTACTAAATACCATTTGTTACCATTAGAAACATTTTAGGAGGCTTAGATTTCACTTTAGTACATAGGAATGTTGCTCAAACAATGTTTCCTTATTGAATAACTTAACAAACCAACACCTTGTATAAAAAACCAAATTGTGTATTGTTTACAATATGAGTTTGCAGCTGGATGTTGATGTACATATTTCCAGATACCGCCAACATTTAAATCGTGTTTTTAGACTGTGATCGTTGGCAGTTCGCTGGCTCAATATTACAAGGTTGTATGTGATGCAAAGCTACTTGTGAGAAACAGGCCATCAAAGTTTTGAGCATAATTATATCTTTTCTGAGAAAGATCTTCATGAACTTTGGTACTTATTATGAAACTTTGGTGAAAATAGAGATCAAATGCAATATTCTTTTTTCAATAACATCTTTTTTAAGCAAATTATTAAACATTATTTTTTTACATTGGACTTTGTAATACTTAAGATCCAGTATATTTGAAGCAACAAAGTTGTATGTACGCATTTCACTTCTAAAAACAATAGTAAAACAGTGGATTACAGGGGATAGGTTTGGAATATATATTTTTATTAAAAATAGTTAGAATTTGATATTAAAAATTGGTTTAATACTTTCAATTTTCTTTCAAGAAAAAGCTTCAGATTATACTTTGGGTACACTTATTATGAGAAACATCAAAACATTTGTTGGTAAATTTCAAACCACGATGTTATATATAAGAGAGAAAAGTATTAATATAATAATAATAATAATAATAATATTTGAAATAAGTGGATAAAAGAAGTCGAGGAAGGCACACAACAATATATGAAGCAGACACAAGCACACATCAATAAAATATGATGCAGAAGATAGAAAAGAATTCAGGAACACTTTCTAAAAACATACATTACTGACACCATAACACAGAAGAGGCAAGGATGTAAATGGACAGGGGGATGAATGAAATAACACAGTGAACACATTAAATATAATTTTTAATGCATTTGAAGAATAAATTTGGACACAGAAAAAACACAATCATCATAAAGGCATTCCAGTTCAAATGCTCTCTTTCAATGAGAATAATTGAAAACAAAATTTGAAAAAAGATTTAACTGGACAATAATTGAACTGTCATAGTAAACAAATAGCAAGCTATTTATACCACCTAATTATGACTGTTTTTTCTTTGATGCTATCTTTTGGGTTCTGCATTTTATAAGATTTTCAAAGAACGATCTGTCAACCTCAGGCATAAATTTCATTATTGCCTTGTAAGACTTTGTCTTATTTTCTGCCATTGTTATCACCAATTTCGCTACTTTCGGTTTTGGAATAATTCCAAATTCAGTGGATTTTCTAGAAACCATTGTCAAGTAGTTTAAATTTATTTTAAAATAATTTTTCTCACTGTGATTCTGCTTCCACTGTAAGCAAGTGAGAGATTGCGAAAACACCAGGGCTGTCACTTTTGTGAATGGAATTTGTTTATAATTAAAAAGTTTTGAGCATGCTTGAAAATCATAGAAATCATGGGGTTGCATCTGCATTATTTTATAGGGTTTTCGTTTACATGCAGACAACAGCAGGCGCAGCAAGGAAAGTGGGGAATAGAACTCCCTTTCAGATAGGCATCTTTCAATGCAGCTATGCACAGCATCAATTTCTTGAACAGAAGAATGGCCTGGAGTAGAAAATTTCATTACAATGTTCTGTATACTAGTATGCTGTTCCACGAAATGCAATATGGCAAATGACATAATGGAATTTGTTTTGGGGAACACAAGAATCACACCAAAGTATCAATTCTGTTATGTCAGGATTGTCATTTATCACTGCTTTCAAAATTTTATGAAGTGCACTTCCTATGCCATTGCCAGTTCTGCCCATCATACATTCATTCCACATGCAACAATATACTTGACCTGTTACAGAGAAATGCGCAGTGAGATTGTACACATTTAGCTTACTGTGGTAAAAAAATGAACTAATTTCTGCTTTTGGACAGGATATAACATTTTGTAAATCAAAACACAGGACAGGTGATTTGTTTTCTCGATCATTGTTCGTCTCTTCTCTTGCTGCTGATTTTTCAATCAGATTCCTCTTCAAAGAATCTGTCGCTTCTGCTGACAATCTATTTTCAATTTTATTGATATTTGCCTCTTCACAAAGATCACAACGATCTTTCTTTGGTTTGTGAAAGAATAAATTGTATTCACTGACAAAGATTTGCCTGTATATACATTCTTTCAAAAATGGTTCCTTTTTGTTTTCCTTCTCTTCTACGTATAGCCTATACATTTCTGCAAACCAGACTCTAAGTATTCCCTAGTTGAGCTGCTCCTGCAATAGTGGGATTCTATTCGCGGAAAAGAATCTATATGTTGCCTAACTGCCAGTTTCATATCTCCAGAAACAGCTCTTTTTGTATGGCTACCCTGTTTTGAAATTCCAGGTGTTCCTGAAACAGGATCTTTACTTATGTGAACATTATATATCTCTCTCTCCCTACCAAACGTTTAAAGAAAAAATTTGGAGCCGTTTTTGAGAAAATCCTGTTTTTGAAATTTTTTAATGTTGCACATATTGCATGAAAACTACTAAAATTTTGAGAAACATTTACATGACCTTTATAAGAGAACTCAATATGCAGAACAAATTTTATTTGAAGGAAAAATCTCTATCTTCAATTTTGTAGCTGGTGAAAGACGCCGAAAAAAATTAAAACTTTCGAAATTTTCGAAAATTCAGAATTATCTGTGGAAATCGGACCTATGCCATATTAATAAGTGTATTACTCTATTCATACAAGAAAAAATTTGGAGCCGTTTTTGAGAAAATTTTGAAAATCCCCAGGGGGCTTCATATAAAGTACCCCCAAATTTTGAAGAATAGTTTTCAAAATCTTAAAGCTTTGACCAGAATCAGATCAACCAGAGAATATCCATTTTGGAAGAAATCGTATGTATGGTTTAGGCGCTAGCAGTGTTCACAGACGGACGTTTCCCTTTCAATTGGGTTTTTGGTATCAAGGACCTAGAAAAAAGGGTTTCTGGCTACACCACGTGTTAGGGTAATTTTTTCTCTTAATTTAGCAACTGGTTTTATCTACTTATTTGTTTTCACGGCCCAGCAATTAATTTTTTACCGCCGAAAATTGGCCATTTTTTCGCACAGCATTACATAACTTTCCCTATACTACGTATAACACTCTGTGTATAGAAGGGGAAAGTAAGAAGTGTACTTGCTCCTTGAATTTTCCTTCGTCTTTCCAGTACGCCTATTTCCTGGGTTGACTCTATCTGTTGTGTTAAGAAGGAAAAGTCTTTTTTCTTCAGAATTGAGTTGGTAGAATGTTGAAAAATGTGTGTTCTTTCACCATTCGTAATGACTTTGCATTGAAATTTGCACTTTGCTAAGCAGTTTTTTGTAGTTTGCACTGCTTTAGCTGGAACTACTTTATTTCGTACTGAGACATAGCTTTGTCCAGCTTGGCGAAGGGCCTTCCTCGTATTGCATTTCCAGTCCAAAACATTTCTGCTCCTCTTCCTACATACCCGCTTACTATTCTTTCCTATTTGCTCTGGCTCATTATACTGCACAGGTTCTTGCAAGCATTCAATTAAAATACCTTCAGGAGTTATCTGATTGTCTGGGTTGTTGATGATGGCTGGTGCATTATTTGGCAGTACACTTGAAGTGGCTGCTTCGGTACTAATAGCAATGATGATGGGATTACAATACTCCTCTTCAATACTTCCATTATACATACTCCTATAGAAAAAATGTAAATAAATTTAACTGTTATTAAATTCTTTAGAGACACAATAAAACAACATGATTTACTGGGTTTATAATCAATTTAATTTTTAAAATGTTGCTTCATAATAACACAATGCTACACCATAATACACTAATATGCATGATGTAATTAACAAACTAGATAGCTTAATTTCTTACCTTTCAGAGATTCCTTCAAGATTTTGATCCAATTTTCCTGATTTTATTTGAATATTTTCACCATACCTAAGACAAAAATGTTTACAAATTGATAAACGTAGGCACTAAATTCATTTGATATGAACAGGTATCACACTACATATAATAGTTTGAAAATAATTGACCAATAAATATATTCTGTATAACAAATTTGAACATGAAACCGTATGACTAATTAGCATCAATTTCGTAATATACCTTTTAAATTCTTAGACGATGTATATTTACCTGATGGAAATTCCTTTAGTAGTTACATCAACAGGGATTGTCTTCAGATTGAATAAAATTATTGTGTTCACTGCTGTTAAACCCATTAACACTTTCTTCCTTTTCTGAATCCATTTAATTGAGGGAGCAAAACATTTCACTTCAGAAAACTTCCGTATTGCAAAGGTGTAGGTAGTAACATACAACCTAGTAACTAAATTCACATCTGAGCTCTGAAAACACGTGGGTTCTATGTTCACATACAACTTTGTAACTCAAAGAGAAGGAGAATTTGTACATAGAACTTTTAAATAACCTATTGAATGAATGAATGTAAATTTTATTGGCTTTAAACATTTAGTTTACATTGCCATATAATACACATATAACATTTACATTACTATTATTATTAAATTTCACGGTTTATACTTAAAATAAAATTAACAACACTTTGAAATGTGTGTATATTATTTTTATCCTTAAAAGACAATAGAGGTACAATGGAATGAGGACCATAGCCAACTATTTTATTAATTTTACCTAACAGAAACTTTCTTTCAGAATCATGCAATTTGCAGTTCCAAAATATGTGTTCGATTGTATCTTTACCTTCACCACAAACACAGTTTTTATCATTTATAATACTTTTCCTTGATAAACTACAATTTAGTGATGTATGATTACTTCTAATTCTGTTGATGGTTACAATGGCCTTCCTAGGTAATTTAAAATTAAAAAACCAAGGTTTACTACAAAAATTGTCAAAATAATTTTGAAAATAAAAACACCCCTTATTTTTTCCCTCTTGAATAAGTAAGTCTTCAGTTTTATTCCGAATTTTGAGTTTGAATTCCATGAAGAAATCCGAGAACGGAATAGGGTCACCGGAGAAACAAAAATTTTTCCCAGCCAATTTCGCCTCTCTATCAGCCATTTCATTGCCCATAATCCCTTTATGGGCAGGAATCCATATTAATTGTACTTTAATTCTTTTCTGATAAGCATATGCCAACTTGTGTCTTATTAAATTGATTATGTAAGACAAATCATCGCTGTAAACATTTTTTAGAGCAATAAGGGCATACTCTGAATCTGTAAACACATCAAAGTTTCCAGAACCACGACCAATAATTTTTTCAATCACCCTAAGTAAAGCTTTACATTCTGCAGTAAATATAGATGCAGCATCTAGTATTCGACAGGAAAACTGGAAATCTTTCTCTTCACTCCAAGCAGCATACCCCACCCGATTCTTACCATTTTCAGTAAACAATTTAGAACCATCTGTAAAAATTTGTATTACTTGATCAGTTTTGGGAAATTTTTTCTCAAATTCTTTTCCCGGCGATTTTGATTTAAGTATTTCCTTACCGCTTATCAAATCTATATTCGGTCTAAAATAATTATTATGAAAATTATTTTTATATTTAAAATGAGTATCTGATTTCACAACTGAATCTTGCAAAAACCATACATGTTGATAACATTCCACTAATAATGATTTTTCAAAATTATTTTCATATATAAAATTATCTGCAACTTGTACGATTAATTCTAAATTATTTAACAATTTGTTATCAATTTGAGATAAACATTTCAATAAATATTTATAACATAATTCTTCAAATCTAATCGTTAAATACGTAATTTTAGTTTCTGCTACAATTACGTTGATTGGCGTGCTGGTTCTATAACCCATTGCCATTCTCAAGGCCTGATTTTGAATTTTTGAAGCTTATCAATGTACTTTCCTAAAGAAGGTGATATCAAGAACCCACCATACTCCATTTTTGACCTAATTAATGATTTATAAATCAAAAGTAAACATTGAGGACTAGCACCCCACCAGGTTCGCCTCAAACAACTAATAATTTTCATTGCTGATCGACATTTATTATTAACGATTTCAATATGAGATTTCCAATTAAGTCGTCGATCTAACAACATTCCCAGAAATCTTGCATTAAATGAAGCTTTTACATCTAGATTATCAATTTTCAATGAAACATTAGAGTTTTGTTGTCTTCGCGATTTATCAAATACCACTAAAACACATTTTTCAGGTGCCACTGCCAAGCCTCTATTTGCTAAGAAACAAGTAACTCTATCAATTACAGTTTCCAATGCCCTCACCTGATCAATAACACAATTGCTATTTTTAATATATAAACACACATCATCTGCAAACTGTAAAATTTTAACGGAGTCATCTACCACTTCCTCTAATTTTCTCGTATAAATCGAATACAAGAGAGGGCTCAACACACTTCCCTGTGGTAGGCCATTCTGAACTTTTTTCTCTATGATAGTTGTGTTTAATAAAAAGGAAACATTACGTTCAAATATTAAATTTTTAACAAAACAAATGATTTTTTTCGGAATCTTTAAATCAATTAAATCATTAATCAAAATATTAGGAATTATGTTATCAAAGGCATCAAAGTATCATCATCAAAGTATGTCCAAAAATAGAGCAGACACAGTCTCCTTTTTATAAAAACTATGATGTACATCAGATGTTAGGATACTCAAATTATCAATACTCGATCTATTTTTTCGAAATCCAAACTGGGTATCAGCCAATAGTCTATTGTTTTCCAACCACCACTGAAGTCTTTCTTTTATTAATTTCTCCAACATTTTTAATATACATGAAGCTAACGAAATGGGTCGAACTTTATTTGTATCTCCTTTAGGTATAAATATCACTAAATAATTTTTCCATTCTTCTGGAAATTCATTCCTAAACACAATATCATTGTATAAATCTAATAAAACTCTTTTATAAAATTCAGGTAATTTTGATAAAACTAAATAATTGATTTTATCTAATCCAGGTGAAGAATGTATGTTGACATTATTTATAACATAACTGAGCTCTTCAAAAGAAAAGGGATTTTCCCAAAAAGAATTATTATCACTATCGTCCTCTGTGTCCTTTACTTCCTTACAATCGTCAACAATAATATCTTTTGGAGTACATAATTTTTCAATAATCTCTCTCATATTTTGTTCTTGCTTTTTGTTTCCACCACCACTATTAATTCTATTAGAACTATTTTTAAACATTTTAATTATTCTCCAAAATTCTGTAATACTGGTTTGTGGTGTAATTGATTCACATTTTTTACAAAAGCATTCTTTTTTTGCTCTCTTAGTGTTTTAATAACTAATGCTTCCGTTCTTTTAACCTCAAGAAATCTATTTCTATCGAACTTGTACCTAATAGATTTTAAAGCTGCCTTACGCAGCCGTACTGCCCTTTGACATTCGTCATTCCATCAAATACATCCTGTTTTAATGCGGTTCCCTTTGTTTTTTAATATTATCGAATCATTGAACCCATGAACACTTTTATTACATGTCGGTAGAGATTCTAAAATAGAATCATTTAAAAATTTAACAAAAGTGTTATATCGATCAGTAACATATAAATTATTGAATTGTAAACTATTAAAAAAGTCTTTATTTTCATCTAATATTTTCAAAAATAAGTCCCAATTCATCTTTTTAAAATTATATTTATAAACCACTTCTTTTTGAAATGAAGGTTCAATACCGATTTCAAATTCAACTGGAAAATGATCACTACCCCATTTATCTTCCAAAACATCCCATTTACTCATCAACGCTAGATCCGGAGAAACAAATGTCAAATCAAGATTGGAATAATTGTAACCAGAGCAAGACAAATTAATGTGAGTTGGACTACCATTGTTTAATAATACGAAATTATCGAAATCTAAATTATCTACTATTATATTACCATTTGAACAAGTTTTAGAGCTTCCCCATAAAGGGTGATGGGCATTAAAATCCCCCGCTACAATAGAGTGTCGAACATTGGCTTGTACAAGAGAATTTAAAAACTGGTCCATTCTTGTAAATTAATGTTAAACTCGGGACGTCTATAACAGACTGTAATTAATGTTTCTCCAAAATCAGTATCAACCACAATCGAACCGGTTTCCAATGATTGACCAGCAAAATTTAAAATAATTTTGTCAAAAAGTATACCCTCTTTAACTAATATAGCAATACCCCCTCCTTTCTTATTAAGTCTATCAAATCTTACTGAGGTGAATCCTCTCAAATTGAAAATATCATCTTCTCTAAGCCAAGTTTCAACAAGCAAAATTAAATCGTATTTTTGTGTTTTAATTTGAAAATCAAATTTGTTACGAATACTGCGACAATTCCATTGTAAAATTTTTAAATTATTAACCATTAAAAATAAAATTGTGTTATAGATACAATATCAAAATTAATTAACATTTCTACTTATTTCTACTTTTTTCAAATTATTATTTTTAGCCATACCTCTATTGTCTTTTGCAGATAATCTTTTTCTTGATTCATCCGTGACTTTACTAAATCGTTTATTACTTTGAACTTTTATTTGAATTGCAGCTGGAAGACACGTGGGATCACCGGTGCCATTATTTATCTTGCTACTTGCTTCCTTTGAAGAACTTTTCTGCATTGGAGATTGAACGAAACTTCCCGTATTATTTGAAATTTCATCTTCATTTACATTCTTCTTTTCAGCTTGACTCCCTGTATCTCTTAAAGCAATTGCGTTCTCAGTAGCAATTTGAAATTTTGGCGTAGTCTCTTCATTTATTCTCACTGCATTGCTGTAGGATTCGACAAATCGTTTTCGTCGTGTTTCCTCCATAGTAGGAAAATCATCTTTTACTCTCCTTGGAATTCTGACACCAAAGACTTTTTTCCTAGCTTCAGCATAGGAAATGTTTTTCAAACGCCATCTTTTCATAGACGAGTTTGAATTTCTCGTATATTGGGCAAGATTTATCAGCAGATTGATGCATTCCTTTGCAATTGGAACATTTCGGTACTTCCAATTCACATTTCTCATGATTTGTTTCTCCACAAACTCTACAATGCTTCTTATCTCGACAATCTTTGGCCATGTGCCCAAATCTAAAACAACTGAAGCATTGCAATGGTCTCTTAACAAATGGTTCTACTCTGGATTTTACTAAATAAAGAGATATCTCCTTTGGCAATACTTCCCCTTCAAATGAATTATTACTGATGTTGTAGGAATCCATTTGTTTTCTTTGCTATATGGATCTCTTTTGTTAAGTCTAGTAACTCTGACTATTTCAGCTGAAGATACAATATCTTTCATTAAAGTCTCTGAACTTATATCCACCGGTATACCTCTCAACACACCTTTCCTTACCTTTCTAAATTCAGGAATGAAAGTGATGAAACCTCGCTCTTCGAAGATGTTATCGCTTAAAGCCTGATTAGCTTCTTCTCGATTTTCGAATATCATCACTCCTTTACCACGACCTTCTTTTCTTATTTCGTGAATAGAACGATATTTCTCCATTGCGATCTTACAGATTTTATAAATGCAGAAACTACTTGGCGAGCCATTTTTACATTTTACCCAAATTCCAAATGGACCAACACTTTTATCGGAGTATCCTTCAGGACTTATATCCCATCCGCCTACGGTCTCATCTTCAGTTTTTTTCTTCACACTCACACTGTTATCTTCTTTTTTATCTTCAAGTGGTCTTTTTCTTCTTGTGGTTGTACGCATATTGACTACATCTTGCCATTCTATTTCTTCACTCTCCATATCCTGAGATTCCATTATTTTTATCCGCCTGGCAAGCCGGGGGATTTTATACGATGTTGAGCTCCTGAGGGAAGGTTCTTGTGACACCAATTTTCGGATTAATTCCAGTGGCTCAATATTTGTCTTCAATGACTGAAGATCTTTCAGAAGTGTACAATACAGCAAATATTACTTTGTCTTAAAAAATGTGCCGAAAATGTTCTACACGTCTGTATTTTTAATGCTTGGCCAAAAACGTGTCTACATACATTCACGTTCAACCATGGCCCCCCCAAATAACCTATGTTGTTCGATCTAGATGAGTGCTGCCAGTCTTTTGATCACTTTATAAACTAGATAACTTCAAAAAATCCTAAAGCTCATTTTTAACTCATTTTTTCAATTTTCTTGACATACAACCTTGTTACATTGGGCCAACGAGTTGGTCGAGTGACCTGCGCTATTCTTTCTAGAATTTTAAATTTAGTTGCTTTTTTAAATAATTCACATAGTATTGTATG